>PVIC010022103.1:0-27996 GCA_004025085.1 Thryonomys swinderianus
ATATATATATTTGAGATTATGGACATCATAAGCCAAACAACTCTTTTTTTGATAAGAGCAATCCTTTGTGTTGCATGATTTTCAGCAGCATTCCTGTCCTCCATAGACCAAATGCTTATAGTGCACATATTTCTCACCCACCAGTTGTGACAACTAAAAATGTATCTAGATCTTGACAAATGTCCCTTGGGTATCAAATTACTCTCTAAAAACAAATGGCATAAAGACACACTAGCAGCATATATGAGTTTAAAATAAAGTACTGCGATTATGTAGCATTTAAAAAAATTTCTAGTTAGTTTTAGATGACACGAATAATGGCTATAAAATGACTTCTCAGGAGGAAATATCAGTGATTATTATTATTAGAACTTGAGATTCTCATGGATCTATTTATAGTTTGAACCTAACAATTAAAAAACAAAGTATTAACCTGAAAGCATACTATTCCAGCAGTTAAGGGACAGCCCAGAACATAGGGGGCAGAGAATGGTGCTTATCTAGTGATATTTGGTTGAAAACAAGCTGAGCTTGCACTGTTAAATTCATGTCCCCTCATTTCAGTGCACAACTAATTCAGTATTAATTGATGACTGAAGTCAACTCTTTTCTATTTTTAACTTTAACCAAGAAAAATATTAGACTCATCATTTCTTCATTCTAAAATAATAATATATTTATTTAGATTAGGCAAGTAATGTGGATGAATCCAGATGTTAAGCTGATTTTTGTACTCTGACTTAAAATAATTTTTTTTTGCTTTAAAGCTATCTTGGTATTATCCATAAGGTTATTTCAAGTTATCAATGATGAATGTAAAATATTGAATTGAATATAAAAGAATCAAATTACTCCACAGTGCAAACACTTTGGAAAACTTCCTAACAAATTATTAAGATGTAGCCAGTTTTGTTAGAATTAGTGATGTTAATCTAGTGCCTCCCAATCAAACAACAAAAGATGCATAGCAGAGAAATACACCTGCTTTAGTTGTCAGTAAACTTGGTTACAGCTTTTGTTCCACCACTGCTGCCTGGGTGAGCAGTTACCAGCTGTCAGCCTTTACTCCCACATAGAAATTAGTGAGCAAAGTCAATGATCTCTAAAGTGCTTTCCAACTCTAAAGACCATGATTCTTTGCATTTATTTTCTTCTCACATATGTTCAATACTGTACTTTAGGGGCAAAGTAAATAAAATGACACTTCCTGTAAAATATCTCAGAATTTTGAATAATGGAGAGTAATGTGACATGATATGATTCTTTTAACTAAGGAGGCTACAAAAAACATCAACAATTAAGAGGAAGGAAGTAACAACAAATCTGGAGCCATTTTCATGGCTTTTCTAAGGAATGCTCAAATGGACAACATGGTGTGTGGAAGTTCATATGGCAGTTTGTGACCTTGAATTGAATAGGTGCTCAGAGTCCCTGCAGTCAAGCCACATGAAGAAATTGAATCTCAGAATCACAAGCTGACTCACTCAATGCTTGTAGCTTTTAGGTTGTTTTTTGTTTGTTTGTTTGTTTGTTTGTTTGTTTGGGGGGGAGGGGTTGGTTACTAGGGCTTAAACTCAGTACCTTGTATTTGCCAGGCAAGTTTGACACGAATGAGCTACTATGTCTCTCGCCCTTAAACCTTAGAGCTTTCAGTGCAAAGCTAGACCAATCCTTCTAACTCTCTTCTCCCAAATTAAGTGGCCAGTATCATTAAGGAGCTGTTGACTCACTTCTGTAGGAGCAACTATGTCCTCATAACTAACATCAAGAAGAGATACAGAAAAAAGTGCTATATATCTTTGAAAAAAATACATTGAGAAATTAGCACAGTACTTTGTTCCAATAATAAACCTGAAGATTATAATAATTCCAAATTCAAATAATACTTTAGCCACTCACTATTTTGGGGAATTGAGCAAAAAATACATTTTATTTTCTGCTTCTTGTATATTTACCACAGATGCAATTATAAAACAAAATATAGTCAAGCAAGAAAATATTTCTATATCATAAATAAATTAAATATATGGTTCCACATTTGCCTGTACCTCAGAATCAGTTGTCAAACCCAGCCACCTCCTAAACCTACAAAATAGAGATCCCACCATATTAGATCAGGCTCAAAAAAAATGCTTCTGATGCATGGTCTAGATTACAGATCACTAGATTCTTTTTGTTTTAAATTCCTTCAAATCCAATATTCCCTGATTCTTTAATGCAAGCAGACTTGAGTGGGATTTTATGGTGGTGTCAAGCCTCAGAGGAAATAAGCAGTAACTGATTCCTCCGGTGCTACCACACTTCGTCTGGCTCCGGAACACCTCTTCTGTGCCTGAATAATTCTCAGAGAGGGTTACCCTTTGAACCTTTAGAGGAATAAAAATAATTAGTATAAAGAGGGAAAGGCATTATATCATTTGAAAAAGTTCACACATACACTATATATAAAATACATTTTGAGATTATACCTTCTCATTAACCTATTATGGGTTTTCTTTTGCTTGTTTTGTCTTTTGCAGTTCCAAGAATTGAGCCTAAGGCACTGGGCACACTCTGAACATGCTCTGCCTTCTAATCACTGTTCAGCAGAAAGAAAATGTCTTGAGGAAGGAGAACTAGAGGAAAACGGGGATGAGAGTCTAGCTGATTTCATGAAATACAGAAAAATGCCACAACATAGAAGAAAGGCATTGCTCTTAATATCAGCCTGAAATTAGACTTCCAAACCTATATTGTGTACTATGCTAGATGGTTTTTTTGTTTGGGTTTTTATTTTGTTTTGTTTTGTTTTGAGACAGGGTCTCACTCTATTGTTCAGGTTGATCCTGAGCTCACTATGTAGCCCAGGCAAGCCTCCAACTCAGAATCCTCTTGCTTCTGCCTCCCAAATACTAGGATTACAGAGGTGAGCCACCACACCCAGCACTGTGGTGTGTGGTGTTGATTGCTGGGTGGTGTGAGTCATCACACCTGCCTGGCATTGTGGTATGTGGTTATTGGGGATCTAATTTAGGACCTTCCGCTTGCTAGGCAGGTGCCAGAACCACTGAGCTAAATCCCTGGCCCTAGATAGATAGTTTTGACTAAACCACATAAATACTCCTACCTTTCTCATTTAGGAGAGTTTTCAAAATAGTACAGTGAGTCCTGAGTTATGAATGAGCTCTATTCCCAATGAACATTCATAAGTCAAATTCATTACCAAATCCAACAAAGTGAATCACAAAATACTTCTGTGAAAGTTTGCAACTCAGATGTTCACAAGTCAAGGATTTACTGTATATTTTTCCTACATTATGGTACTTTTGTAACCTGATATTCTCACTGCAGTATATGGCCTGTGTAGATATTTAGTGAGTAGCAATCACTGTTAAGAGGACAGCGACTTGCCAGTGAGGTATGATATTGTAGGAATCCAAGAAACAAACAATAGGGTGAGTGTGAAATAAGCACCAGTTAAAGGCATGCATTCCAAAGAAGGCAGAGACATACTTTTTGATGCTCAACTTCGTGGCTTTATCTTGCCCAGAATGAATGGCAAAAAAACACCTGTGTCTCATTCTCTCCCTCCCTCTCTCTCTCTCTCTCTCTCTCTCTCTCTCTCTCTCTCTCTCTCTCTCTCTCTCTCTCTCTCTCTCCCTCTTTATATACATACATACACTCCCCAATTAAAGAAATAAATAATGGCACCTTTATAGCCAAAAAACTTGTGTAGCTGGCAACAAGAAGCAAAACTGTCTTCCACCTGCATGGCCAGACAGGATGCACCAGAGGACACATGACAGCAGGGTCCGCAAATAGTGCTGCTTTGTGAGCCAAAGGGGTGAGCACGGGCAGGTTGAAGAAATGGAAATGTACTGTGTTCACGAAAGCAAGGTTTGAGCAAGAAGAAAAAAACCCAGGAAATGACTATAACACTTGTGCAGCCTGTCTGATGTGCGAAGGCAGGGAAAGAGTCTTTATGATCCAAAGAAATCAACATCTGAGGTGAGTGACCAGGTGGGATTCTAAGCAACTGCAAATCAAATGACAACATTAGAAGCCTGGAGAAAACTGCTGACACATCCTCTGCCAGCCACAACCAAACACCTTCTAGAGTGACGGAGAGCACTGTCCAGGCACTAAAGTCCACTTAGCACCATGGTCACGTACAAAAGTATGGCGACAAAATTATTCCCAGGGACACTGGGAATAATTAGGGCAGCTGTTAGTCTAGGGAAATCTTTATAACTGATAGTTGTTTAAATAGTTATCTGCTGCCATTTTGTGTCTACATAATTTTTCTGATACCCTTCCTCCTCTCATCTTCAAGAGGAAGCTTTTGTTCAGCGCCAGTTACATGCATGAAACTGTTGTAAGGAAACAAAGATAGATAAGCCTTGTGTGTTGACCTCAACATAGCCATGAACAGATAATGACAGCACGAAGTGAGAAGTCGCTAACAGAACAGAACTAAGTGAGGAGGGAGCTTAATTCTGCCGAGGGAATCAGACAGCCCTCATAGAGGTGGAGGTAGGCACGAAAAGATCAGGAAGTATTTATGGCCTCAGGAATTGGAAAAAGCAATCCAGGCAGGAATCTCATCATGCAACATGTGCTTGGGGAATTAATCGTGTTTGATATGTTTTTTTTTTAAAGGAAAATGTGCACTGGGACATACCAAAAGAAGTTCAGGGGAAGATTCCCAAAGTCCTAAATACTGTAGACACCTGTTGACATTACTTGCCCTTGATTTCATTCACAAGGGAGTATCCAGCATGGGCCAGGGGGCCAGAGAGCCATCATTGTGGTCACTTACTTACCCTTAGTTCTGAACTAGAATAATATGGGCTCATGTATACATCAGCACACTATTCCAATCTGTTATTTGTCTCCATCAGAAGCCACACCAATTTTCAGAGAAGTTCAAAAGGTATCAATTCACACTGGTCAAGAATTCACATAACAGATGAGGTTTGTATGCAGAGCATATTTCCAAGTACAGCCTATCCTGTGACCCTAACAAACAAAATCTAAGATTTTGTAAGTTTACTGGGGTGCTACACATCTCTATACTTTTCTTTCACACATTTGAAAAAAATTAAAATGACAGCGACTATGATGCTATTCAGTGAATAACCCTGATGTTATTCAGTGAATAATCTTGAAACTAATTTGTAAAAGAAGGAAATTTTCAGCAAATATTAACTTCACACAGGGTATACTCCCAAATGATCCTGACACTCTGGTGTGACAAATTACCAAGTTGGAAAACAACAGGTTGAGTGTTCAACTGAACATAAACTAACATTTCTCAGCAGTATACTACGTGTCAGTAAACCATGTATAGTTTCTAAGAGAGTCTGGTCCACTCTTAGTGTATTCAGTAGGTCCTCCTTTTTCTATGAGAGACACATTCCAGGATTCCCTAATGAATGCCTGAAGGCCCATAGTACTGAACCCTATAACTGAGTGGCTTTTTCGTCTGAACTAAATACTTACCACAAAGTATGGCTATAACATTTGCAGTTTGAAGTGTGACAGCAAGACTAGCACACATTCCTTTTTCTTTCTTCACAACTTCACAGGTAGACAATTCATTCTTACCATAAATCTTAGCAACCTCAGTATACAATTTTTTTAAAGTTGAGAACTTTTACAGTTTCTCTCAAAAAAGGTGATTCACAGCTTTTCCTTTCATATCCAAATTGCTAGTGTCACTGCTCTTCTGCCCTAAGACCAATGTGAAGCAAAGTAAATGTTACTTGAACACAAGCACTTTAATGCCACAAGTCAATGTGCTATCCAAGACAGCTAGCCAGCAACTGATGGACAGGTAGTATATACAGTATGGATATTCTGGATAAAGGGGTGATTCACATCTCTGAAGGGCAGACGTGGACAGCACGAGATTTCATCACACCACTCACACTGGCACAAAACCCTTAGGAATTATTTCTGAAATTTTCCACTTAATCTTTTTAGACTTCAGTTGACTACAGGCAATTGAAGCCACAAGAAGCAAAGTATGCATAAGGAAATAACTAATACACATTACAAATGATTTGGTCGGACTCATTATTTTAAGATCTCACAGTGTCCTACTCAAAAAAACAGTAACTTTTTATTTTTATATTTTCTCTAGACTTAATTAAAGAATTGTCTTTCAGTTGAAAATTTCCTGTGTTGGAGGTTTTAACATGAGCAAACATTTACCTGATTTAAATAAGGGGAATTACATTTGTTTCCTTTGGTATATAAACCAAGATGCTTAGGGAATGCTACTGTTTACATGATTAGTTTTCAAAAGGCATATTAACACTTCTGTGGGTACTGTCTCCCTAGAACAAAACTGGCGAGGTAATCTCAGATGTGTCTTTCTGTTCTGTACGAGTCAGCTTCCCTGAAGCAGTCACCCGCAAGCTCAGTGCTTCTTTGCAAGACAAGCATTTACTACCCTCTCAGTGTCTGCAGCTATGGAGTGGCTCATGCTGCTGCAGCTCCACTCAGCTCTGCTTGCCATTTCCTTTCATTCAGAGGCCTCTGACTCAGCCAAGGCCCCTGTGTGAAAGATGCTCACTGTCCAGGTAGAGGCTGAGTATCAGCAACCATCACAACTGAAGCTTCTGTCTAATATGGTGTTTATCTCTTTCGCTCACATTCCATTAGCCACGAACATCACATGAACTAGCCTAATATCCATGGGGCAGAAAAACACCCTCAAGAAGATGAACATATCCATAGAAATTTTAAAAAATGACCGAATAACTCTAATAAAACCATCATTATTAAGAAAGTGGAGGAGAGGCATTTGGCCATCACTGGCACACAGCAATTTTGAAATTGTACTGGCAAGTGTGAAGCCTCTCCTCCTGGAATGTTCCTTAGACAGGCCTCTGGTCTGCTCTTTGGGTCACTTCCCAGATGGTCACTGCGTATCTTGATTTCACTTCTCATTATCATGTCCAAAGCCTCTGAGGGACCTCCTGGGATCTACGCCACCCTAACGGAGTGAGTAGCGTCCTCATTCTGTTTTTTGCTGATAAAGCTCGGGTATAAATAGTTTCATATTGTTACAGTCTCCTTGAAATGAGGATGGCAATAAATACTTTCAAAGATTTTGTAAGCTATGTGTCTATTGATCCCATTTTCATGTGTTGGTAGCTACAACTACAATTTTTTTTGTAGGAATATGTTTTTCTCTAGACTTAAAGCAACCGAGGCCTAACAAGCTCTGCCAGAATTGTGCCTTTAATATACTCGTGATGTCACTGGAGTCTTCATGTGTGGTTTTGGCACAAAACATTTCTCAACTTTGTCTTTTGCTAGTTAAAAATTTAAAACTTGCCCATTCTTGAAATTGGAAATCCTAAAATTTGGGGTTCTTTGCTAGTTTCTCCCTTCTTATAGTTATTATTTTGTACTGATTTCTTCCAAAACTATCTTATCATATGTGACTAATCATAGCCAATGGACTCTAGTAATATTCTATTTAAATACCTTTCCAGCTACAGCCACAAGTTCAGTTTAGGTGTATAACCTACCTCACAAGCTGTTGCTACTATAAAAACAAACAAACAAACTATAAATCCTTATATTTTATTAGTCATCTTCTCACTTTCTGTAAATAGTATTTTCATGAGCTACAATATGATCCAGAAGTAATGTCTACATACTTTTTATGTTTATATAATAGTTCCCAACTCCTCCTATCAATTTCTACATTAGTTTGCTACACAAAAATCAGCCCCCAAACTCCAGTGGCTTATAACAATGGACGCATTGTTTGCCTAGCCACATGTTACCAAGCACGGCCTGAGAGTGAATGCTCAGGCTGCGCTCCTGTTCCACACACGCGCATCCAGGGAGCTGGGGAAAGAACCGCCACCATGCATACTATGCATGTACTCCTGGCAGAAAAGCAAAAGGCACTAAATCACTCAAGGCTTTCAATTGAAAGTGGCACAGGTACTTCCTCTTATGTTCCCTACATCCCACTGAACCAGCTCAGCAGGAGCAGGTGAGAATTTTCTTCCCAATGGGAACAAGGAGGAGCAAATATGTTCAAATGATAATCACAGAGTAAAGCACATGCCTTACTGAAAAACTAGAAGAATAAAACCTTAGAGTTGCAGACATGTTCTGGCTATCCCAGAAAATTAGTGCAGTCGCAAATATTATTATGAGATCAATTATGAATTCATCAGTCAGCCAGGAAAATATAAAATTCTATGTACTAAATACTCTGTGCTGTGAAACAATACATAAAGTTATAGTACTAACGGGATTAATATTTAAATTTTATTTTATAAAATAAGGTAAAAGCATAACAGAGGAAGCATAAAATTTCTAGATTTCTTGCTTTGCTTTATGAAAATAAAAAATTTATGAGAGTCAAGTATATTTTATGTATGTGATATGGATTTGCTGGATCCCTCCAGCTTATATTTGACTCAGTCAAGGACTTCGTGTCACAGTCATTGGGAGCATTAGATGAAAAGTCTGTTCAGAATTGTGGGGTGTTTTCTATTATTCGTAAACAATTCACAGACATTGATAAATGCAATTTCCGTTTGAACTGGAGACACTGCGCACAGACTTTGGAAGATAACAGAGTCAAGAGCACCCTCTAATGGTCAGTCTATCGAATGATTTAGCTTTAAACAACGCAGCCCAGAGTCATTTTTCTCTGTTGAATTTTAGAAATGTTGAATTTTAGAAATGTACCATATACCATTCTAAAGCTCCTTTTTCTGTGTTGAGAGGTATTTGATATAGAAAAGTATCAATCAATTCAACTACCTTCACCAGTAAAAAATGCTATTTAGTCTGTTACTCTCTTTCCCTAAAATTGTCACAAACATGTATTCATTTCGCTTTTAAGAAGGCATAAAATTTACCCTGGATAAGCAGGTTTAATAATTTTCAATTGAGGTTTTTATTAATTACAAGTCAATGTAATCAACAAGAAGAAATATATAAATCTTTTCTAACTCCCAGTATTTCCAAAATGATTGCACATTTTATTAATCAAGGTCACAGCTACCTCGTTTTACTAGTTTCAATGAAAACCTGATGCTATGTGTTAATTAAGAATCACCATAACAATGAAAATGGGTATCTTGCACGCCTGTATTGTGGCTCTACCAATGTGTGAGCTCTAAGTGCCCTCTGCTGGACAAGAGTGAGCAACCAGTTTCAGTTCTGTTCTGCGTCAGCCCATTTGAGCTAAAATTCCATTAAGCAGATGTAGGCGCTCAACCCACGCAGAAACTAAAGGATGAGGGCTTATATTAAAAACTTGGAGGAAAAAAATCATTAAAGCTTTATTGTATCTGTACTGATAGTTTTCAAATACCATGTTTTTCTTTATTACTCAAATCTCATTTCAACTGATTGCCTCTGTAAGAAATTAGAAACTATTACAGAACAAGTCATGGATGATATTTTAAAACCTGGCTTTTATTTCCAGCACTTAGAAATATATGTGTTTTTTTAACCTAAGCCTAGATTCTGTCTTGCAGAGGTTTTTCACCCTCCGGTAGACACAGTATTTCTTCTACAGTGCTCTCTACAACCCCAAAGGCAATGCCTCCATAGTGCAGTCAAAAATGGTAACTTTTACAATTACCAGCTCAAGTGTTAGGATATAGGGTAGCAATGCATCCTTGGAGAGAGAAAAACGGTGACATTCATTCACTCATTCATTACATTGCACTGCACTCAGATGTCAGAAAGTACTCTCCTATTGGCAGAAGCCCTTATCCATCCTCTTGGTCAAATAACAATCTATATGTCATATATGTCTATATGACAGTCTATAAGTTATGATCTATGAGATCATAACTTATCTTCTTATTTTTCCCAAAGGAAATATATCTGCAAAGCAGAAATAAAAATACACTGTATCAGTGTTAAGCTCTTCAGGTTATAAAATGTCAGCCAAATCAGTTAAAATATGGTTACTATTGTAGGTATTATTTTTCTATAGTAAACTGACTTGGGTTTAATTATGTTCCCCAAAAATTCATATTTGAAGTTGTAACCACCAGCACATCAGAACGTGATGCTACCTGTACAGAGAACATTGAGTTGAATGAAGTCACTGGAGTGTCTCTGTCCAATATTATTGGCATTATAAGACAGATTGGGAAGACCAGATACACAAAGAGGGAAGACACAGGAAAAGGTCATTTTCAAGATGAGAGAAAAGTTCTCAGAAGAAATCAACCATGCTATCACTTTGATCTTAGAACTCTAGCTTTTGAAATCATCAGAAAATAAAGCTATGTTGCTTAAAGCATGTGGTCTGTGATACTTTATATGGAAAACCTAGCAAACTAGTACCAGAAGTGAGGTTGTCACCCTTTCCATTGCTCCATGTCAGGATGGTTAAGTCAGTATTTCATCTAACCTCTCTTCCAAGCTTTTTTCCTCACATAAGAAAGCCAGCTAACAGGAGTAGGTGGCACACCTACAAATAGGAAAAAGAGAGGGGAAATGTCTTTTTTGTCAAAAACTAAAAGACCTGGGGGCCGGAGATTTAGCTCAGTGGTTCTGGTGCCTGCCTCGCAAGTACAAGGCCCTGAGTTCGATCCTGGTGACCACATACAATGCTGGGCATGGAGACTCATGCCCACCAGCAATCAACACCACATACCACAGTGCCGGGCATGGTGGTTCACACCTGTAATCCCAGCACTGGGGAGGCAGAGGCAGAGGCAGAAGGATTGCTGAGTTCCAGGCTTGCCTGGGCTACATAGTGAGCTGAGGGCCAGCCTAAACTACAAAGAAAGACCCTGTATTAGAACAAAACAAAACAAAAACACCTGAAAGACCTAACTACCGTCTTTTAATAAGATTCTTTTCTATTGCCACACCATCTTAAAATTGTAAAAGTTTTAAAGCAAGCTTTATTGGATCAAGAATTAGAAAATCCATGGATAGATACATCAAATGTCCTTGTCTAAGTTTTTTTATTTTTCTCAATTATAGTGTGAAATCTCCCTCAAGATCACCCCCTAGAAATTTCAGCCAGTTTTTTTTTCCCTCTCAGCAAGAGATGGTTACTAAAGCTCTAACCTCAAATCTTCTGAAATTTAGTTTAGCAAGTGCAAGTTTCTGTCTCTCAGAATTCTTGGGTAAGAGCATATATCTACAGCTTCTTTTGGCATACCCTCCTGACAGAATTATGTAAAATACTTCCTGCTCCTATTTTAGTACAGGTACTACTAACAAGCTTATATTCACTTAATAATGGGATGCAGAGAGGAGATAGTCACAAATTTGAGCCCAGCTGGGTGGCTTAGCAAGATTCTGTCTCAATCAATCAAAATTTAAAAGGGCCTGGGAGGTAGCTCAGTGCAAAGACTCTGGGTTCAATCACTAGTACATTAGAGGTGAAGAGAAATGAAGGGCTGTTTTTCATCAAGGACTTACTTTGTTCCAGGCAGTTTCATTATCTCCTTGAATCATCACCCAATCTAATGCAATGAGAAGAATTATTCCACTTCAAAATACCACGGAATGATTTTTAGAACTATTTCTAAAATAACTAATCTTAAATAGGTCAAAACAATTGACGGCAGCAGAAAATAGAGCCAGTATTTTAACACATTTCTGCCTGGCTTTAGAATATTCATGTTCTTTGTCCACTTGACTATAATATTTTGTCAAATACAAATACTTTACAGCTTTTCATCTTCATTTCAGTAACCTCCCCTGCAATCTCTTCTACTCATCATCAACCAGCACTTATCTACTAGTATCATGCTTCTCATTTATTCCTTAACTCTAGAAAGGTTAATGCTTAACTCATTTTAGAAAAAAAGGACTCTTTCTTAGCCTAGTAAAAAAAATCATTTGAATTCTCTATAGCCACTAAATGCTTGCTCCTCATGAGTTTAACTATCTTTATTTACACTTTTCTGATTTTTATTATGCAATTTTGCTTTCTTTGAGGCAAAAGTGCCATTCTTTAAACTATGCTGGTGATAAAAAAAAACACTCAAAAATAGACAGCAGTTATGTCAATAGATAGGGATCAGAACAAGGCTCCCATTTTACATTGCCTTCTTCTCATTAAAGAGCTATTTCCAGAGAAGAGATCAAATGATGCTTCCCGTCCCTCTGTGCTTCAATCAGAGTGCGTTGACGTGCATTCTCCGCACCAAGCAGAGCAAAGGCTGGTGTGTACACTACATTCATTGTGAGGGAGCCTGGCTGCAGGTAGAGAGCCATTACCATATACAAGATCTGTGCCACTCAGGGTAGACTAGGTTTCCCTGTATAGTTTAAACATAAAAACACATTGCATGGCCCTTGCAGGTCAGCAAGTCTCTACAGTCACTCATGACTACAAACTGATGGAGATTCTGTTAATGGCTATGCCATTGAGAACATACAGCCTTATTGCTGCAACAAAATAAAAGGCGGGGGCCACAGTGGCTTTCTATGCTTCAAATCCAAAGTAAAACATAAGACTTCTATGCAGTGGCTCTCTTTTATGTACACTCTACACCTCAGCAAGTCAGGAACTTGGAATGAACCAGGCCCTGTTATTTGGCCAGAGCTGATAGCGCAGTCGGGGATACTGCAAGCCCAGATAAGGACCTGCTTATGGGCTCTAGTTTCCATTTCTCCTTTACAACCTTCTCTGATGCTTTATTATGTTCATGGAGTCAACCAGATGTAGCCGGAAGGCTCTGGGATTTGCATGTTCGGATTATCCTAGCCTTGTACATATGGCAGTGGTTCCAGGAAGGCACCTCGGTAAAGGCACCTCCTGATGGTCAGCATGATTTCTTCATGGAAATATAAAGGAGTTTTCACTGTCAGAATATCAACAACATGCTCATTTGGGGTGATACTCACACTGGACACAAGACCAGTTCCCTCTTCTGAGCTATCATCTGCCCACCAGCATTCCTTGGATTCAAACTCTGCATCCTCATGTTGCCCTCACCTATGTTCACTTTCTCCTATCACACTCAAGGGTGGCAGAAGGCATCTTGTACTCTCTGCATGTCCTGCTTCTGAGAAGCAGTGCAAGAAAGTCACCCTTTTGAAGGCTGTGCATCTGTCGTGGGAATACAGTGCCTGTATCCACCAGGAGATACTTCAGTCATGGCTGTACAGCATCACTGGGCTGCAGCATTAATGTTCTTTCTTGCCTCAGCTGGATGTAGAGATATCCTATTCTTTCAGGTCATCCTTAGGCCATGGCAGAGGAGGGAGTACTCTCTGTATGACCGAGAGACCTCACCTCTCTCTCTACCCCTGGCCCTGCAAACTGACCTTCCTGCTCATCTCAGTGTGCATAATACAGGGTAGTCTATACTGAAAGATTGTCCTTTCTAGGCTTAGGTTATAGCCTAAGGAGTTCAACAGAAACATGCTTGGATAATGAGTCTATACTACAAATCAATATATATATATTTAACATGACCAAAGTAAATTATCATTTGCATTTTTAATAATTGTGCAAACTTTTTGTTTTTGACCATTATGAAAAAAGTGCAGTGGTGAATTTTTGAGAGAATCATTAGAAGCCAGTAGTCAGTTGAAAGGAAGGAGAACACAGTCAGGAGTAATGGTGTGACCAGCAGTGAACACAAGGAATGACAAAACCGCAGAAGCGAGATCTATTGTTTAAACACAAACATCTTCCAATGGCTTTATTAATATTATTGACTTTTTCTTCCAATGAGAAACAAAAAATTAGCTAGAAATGGTTCATTTGACAATAAAGGAGAAACAAAGCTACTTCCTGGACCTAACAAAAAGATGATAGTTGGTTATTAATAAAAAATATTTTAATGTGGGGATGGAATAAATATGATTCTGAAAGAAAATAAAAGAGCATGTAATGGGGGGGTGGGGTAGGGATGTGGGTAAAAATGAGAATTAACTTGTGTCATATACTGGTACAAATTCCCCATTGTTGTGTGTGGTTGTGAGCTGTATATAAAATGTACCAATAAAGAATTCAATTAAAGAAATTTTTACTTAAACTGGCCAGGAATCAAATATCAAAATAACTCTACTCCAACTGTTATCCTAAATCTCTATTGACAAATAAATATAAATTATATGAGTTTATGAATTTTGTGATCATTTTTAAACCAAATTGTGTATGTAGGGGGAACCTTGAAAAGTAGGATGAGGACCTTCATACATACACCAAGGAGTAAACTGGCTTTCATTCACATTACCCAGAGCTAATCTCTTGGCCTTAATACAGGTCCAAGCAACTAGAAATACAATGTTCTGGGTGCCCAAAGGAAGAGAACCATTGGTGATGGGCATTGGTAACATCTGATGCCCACAAAAATGGATATCAGAAAAGCAAAAGATAGCCTCTGTTCTTGGGTAGAAGGAACCCAAAGCTATCATGTAAACTGCAAATAATGATAATTTAACTTCTTCCTTTCCTATCCTTATTCCTTTTATTTCTTTCTCATGTCTGATTGCTGGGACAAATGTTTCCAGAACCACACTGAACAAGAGTGTTGAGAGTAGACAACCTTGTCTTGCTGCTGATTTGAGAGCAGAAGCTTTCTGTTTCTGTCAGTTTAATATGACGTTCCTTGTTGGTTTGTTGTAGATAGCTTTTACTAGATTGAGATAAAGGCCATTTATTCTAATTTTCTGTAGGCTCTTTTTTTTAATAATGTCTGGGTGTTGAACTTGGTCAAAGGCTTTTACTGTGTCTATTGAGATGATCATGTGGTTTTTGTCCTTGGTTCTATTAATGATGTATTACTTTACTGATTTGCATATATGTTACACTACGTCTGTCTCCCTGAGATGACTCCTACTTGGTCAGGGTGTATAATCTTCTTGATGTTTCACTGTACTTTGTTTTCCAGGATCTTACTGAGGCTTGTTGTGTCTATGTTCACTGGGGAGATAAGCATATAGTTCTCTTTTTTTGGTTGGATGCTTCTCTGGTTTTGTATCAGGGTAATGATAAAAAAAAAAACTCCAATCACGCAAGAACTCTTACAAAGAATCAACAACCTGGGTCTCCTCTTATTTGAAAACTTTTTCACAGTAAGAGAAACCATCAACAGGAGAGACAATTCACAGTGTGGGAAAAAATTTTGTCAGCTGTTCCTCAAAGAACTACTGTCTAGAATACATACAGAGCACAAATATATCAGACCCTACAAATTTAAAAACCCAATCCAAAAATGGCCATCTGAAATGAACAGACATTTCTCATATGCAGAATATAAACAGAAAATAAATATATGAAAAAAATATTCAACATCATTCATCATTCAATAGGTGTAAATTAAAATAATATTGAGATTCCATCTCAAGAAAGAATGTCTGTTATCAAGAAATCAACCAATAACTAATGTTAGTACAGTTGTGGGGGAAAAGGAACTCCTCTTCACTGTTGGTGGGAGTATAGACTTGTGTAAGTACTGTAGAAATCAGTATAGAGTCCTCAAAAATCTAAAACTAGAGGCTCCATTTATCTAGTTATTTCCTTTTTGGTATCTTCCCCCCAAAATTAAAAGTATCATACTACAGTGATATATTCCCACCCATGTTTATAGTGGCACAATTTGTAATAGTTAAATCTTGGAAATAGCACCCATGCCTATCAAGCAATGAATGGATAAGGAAGATTTCTTAATGTAATGGATTACTACTCAGCCATAAAGAAAGATAAACAAAACATTTCTAGCTAAATGGATATACCTTTATACTCTTAAGTGAAATAAATTGGACACACACATATAAATATCAAATTGCTTCTGTTATCAGAAATTGAAAGGGTAAATAGGGACCAAAATTTATAATCAATATTATGAAATAGGAAGAAAATGTTCAAATGAGTAGGGGAACTGGGGAGACTAGAAAAGAAGGGGAAAAAAGCAAACAAAGCTTTTATAAATAAAAAGCAGAAGAGTTGAAAATGAGGGAACTGGAAAAAAGCAAGACACATAATGTACAGGTATAAATTCCCTTTGATAAATTTGATCATTAGAAATATCTAAAATGTACCAATAAACTTAATTTAAAAATCCTTAGAGCTTTTTGAAATATGCAGTACACCATTAATATTTGTATTCACTCTACTGTGTCATTCTAACTGTAACTCAGTACTCATTGATCATCCTCTCCCTGTTACCTTTGCCCCTTCTCCCATCACTTTTGCTAACCATACACTAGTCTCATGAGATTAACTTTTTAGATTCCACATGAATGAAATGATGTAGTACTTTGTCTTTCTCTGGTTGATTTCTTTCGTCAAAAATAACAATCTCTGGACCAAATAACGTTGTGGAAAATGAGTTTGTTCCTTCTTATAACTGAATACTTTTCCACAATGTGCCTGCACATTTTAATCCACTCATCAGTTGATGAACACTGCAGTTTCTTCCATTTCTTGACTACTATGAATATTGCTACACTGAGCATGAAAGTATAATGTCTCTTCAATGACATACTGATTTTATTTTCTTTAGCTATATATCCCATAGTGAGATAACTAGACCATATGGTAGTTCATTTTTTAAGTTTTTAAGGAACCTCCATAATATTTCCATAAGAATTATATTAATTCTCTTTCCCAGAAAGTGTGAAGTTTTTCCTTTTCTCCACATCCTCACTAGTACTTGTTATCTTCAGTTTTCTTGATAATAGTGATTCTTACTAAGGTAAAGTGATACCTCATTGAGGGGCTTTGATTTTCATTTGCATTTGAACTTCATTGATGATTAGTGATGTGTACATTTTGGCATATACCTAAGGACCATTCCTATGTTTTATTTTGAGATAGTATATGTACTGTCCATTTTAATCAAAGTATTTGATTTTTGTTATTGAATTTTTTCTTTCATATTCTAGAAATAAGCCCTTTTAAAATATGTAGGTTGCAAGTATATTTTTATTTTTTATAGGATGTCTTTTCACTTTGTTTCCTATGCTGTGTTTTTTCAGTTTAATCTGTCATTTATTTTCCCCTTTGTTTCCTGTTTTTGAGTTCTCGTCTAAATTGTCTTTGCCCATTGCAATACCATATTTCTATATTTTCTCCTAGTAGTTTCATTGCTTTAAGTCTTACATTCAAAAGTTTAGTTGGATATTAAAACTTGTGTGAAGGAGGTCTAGGTTCATTCTTCTGCATGTGGCTATCCAACTTTCCCACACCATTTATTGAAAAGATCATACTTTTCCATGCATGTTGTTAAGTACCATGGTTGAAAACCAGTTGTCTATAGCTATGTCAGTCAATTTCCAGGCTCTCTATTCTGTTCTGTAAGTCTCTGTATCTGTATTAATAGGAATAGTGTTTTGATTACTGTAGCTCTGTAGTATGTTCTGAGATTAATGCTTCTTCTAGCCTTTTTGGGAGGGCTCAAAATGATTTGGGAACTAATAGTGTTTTGTGGTTCAATACAAACTTTATCTTTTTAAACTGTTAAGGATGGTTTTGAATCTGTCAATTACTTTGTAGAATGGACATTTTGATAACATTGACTCTTCTAATCCATGAGCACAGGATGTCTATTTCATGTATGTGTGTCTCCTCTTCAGTTTCCTTCATCAATTTTTTTTTTACTTCTCATTTAGCAATCTTGCCTCTTGCTTAAATTTATTCCTATGTATTTTGTTTTTGTAGCTATAGTAAAAGGGATTGCTTTCTTGATTTCTATTTCATATAATCTACTGTTAGCAGAGCAACACTATTGATTTTTGAATGTTGATGTTGGAGATTGTAACTTTTTCAATGCACTTAGCATTCTAACATTTCTAATATTTTAGGTGGAATGCATTAGGATTTTCTACATATAAAATCATTGGTCAGCAGTGACATTCTGTCTTTCTCTTTTGTGATATCTTTTATTTCTTCTTTTGATCAACTGTTCTGAGTAGAATTTTCAGAACCATGTTTAATAAGAGTGGTGAAAGTGGGCATCAAATTTCTTACTTTAATTCCACAGTGGTCTCCAAAACCTTGCAAAAGGTAAAGCCCTGACTTAATGGCCCCACAGTAAAGATTTACTCACTCTTTCCCTTTTTCTCTCTCACTCTTGTTCCTTCTCCTTCTTTTTCCTACACTACAGTCTATCATATGTCATAGATATGACATCTATCAGATCCCCCAAGATAGCAGGGAACAACCAGCACAAATACAAGCTATAACTTTGAAAAGAATGAAGATAAAAGGCATTCAAAGCCAAGCAACTAAGAAAAGGGAAAACAATCTTTACAGAGAAAATTCTATAGAATTTCCTGCAGAAACTGCAAGAAAGAAGAGAATATTTAAGAGTTTGGAGGTCCCAACAATCAGGAGTGAAGAATAAGAAGCATTATAAATTGGGGTTCACCTGTATCAAAGTACATGAAATTTATGAAAATTTGTCTTTTGTTTGGAAGCCCACTCTGAGGTCTGAATCTGAAAACTGAATCTGACATCTAGTTGCTCTTTCAGCTTTATAAAATTACTTCCTCTGGAGTAATGATAGGCACTATAAACATAAAGTTTTTTTTCCAGTACTAAAGATTTAACCAAGGGCTTCTGCATTAAACTATATTTCATCCTCATATTACCCTCCCTCCCCTTTTTTACATAAGATTTCACTGAATTAAGTTGCCCAGGCTGGGCTTCAAATCATAATTCTCCTGCCTCAGAGTCCAAGAGAGCTGAGATTTCAGACATGTGTCATCAATTTGTGTGTTGTGCTAGATTTGCATCACTATAACAAAATACCTCAGATAGTGAAATGATAGCGAAAATGTTTATTTTTGGCTCATAGTTTGACTCAATCAATTGAGCACATCATTTTTGAAGTGAATAAATTATATGCTTACAGATTTAAAATTTGCTACTCAGTTTCTAATTAAAATTCTATGATGGAAAAGATGGAATGAACTCTCTGGTACACAAAATCATTTACATCCCCACCATCAATATAGAAAGGTACCCTTTTCTCTGACAGCCTCACAAACATTTGTTATTCTGTGATTCTTTTGAAATAGCCATTCTTTCTGGCGTAAGATGGAATTTCAATGTGGTTTTAATTTGAGTTTCTCTGACAGCCAAGAATGTTGACCATTTTTTCATGTATTATTGGTCATTTGTAATTTGTCTTCTTAGCAATGTTTATTCATTTTACTTGTCCATTTTTTTTTTTTTTTGAGACAGAGTCTCGCTTCATAGTTCAGGCTGGCCCTGAGTTCACTACATACCCCAGGCAAGCCTGGAACTCAACAATCCTCCTGCCTCTGCCTCCCTAGTGCTGGGATTACAGGCGTGAGATACAACACCCAGCACTGTGGAATGTGGTATCAATTGCTGATGGGCGTGAGTCACCACGCCCAGTGTTCTATGTGGTCACTGGGAACGAACTCAGGACCGTGTGCCTGCGGCCCTACTTGTCCATTTTTTGATTGAGTCCTTTATTTTGGAGCTATGAGTATTCCTTTTCTTTGCAAATTCTAGATATTTGTCTCTTGTCAAGTAGAACTTACCAAGTTTTCTCATTCTATAGGTTATGTCGTCACTTCATTGTTTCCTCTGTTATGCAGAAACTTTTTAATCCAATATAATCCTGTTTGTTAATTCTTGTTGCTGTTTCTTATGCATTAAGATTCTGGTTAGAAAGTCCTTTCCCATGCCTACATCTTTAACAGCTTTACATATTTGTTAGGAGATTACATGTTTCTATATTAATACCTGTCTTTGATCCATTTTGATTTTATTTTAGTAAATGGTGATAGTTTAGGTCTGGATTCAAACTTCTACACATGTGTAACAAATTTTCTCAGTAGCATTTGATAAAAGGGTCTCACTTTATAGTTCAGGCTGGCCCTGAGCTCACTATGTAGCCCAGGCAAGCCTTGAACTCAGCAATCCTCCTGCCTCTGCCTCCCAAGTGCTGGGATTACAGGCTTGAGCCACCAAGCCTGGCATCTGTGGTATGAGGTACTGATTGTCAGTGTGCGTACTACGCCCAGGATTGTTGTATGTGATTACCAGGGATTGAACCAGGACCTTGCGCTTGCGAGGCAGGCACTGGAACCACTGAGTGAAATCTCCAGCCCAAAGATAAGAGTTTTTAACTTGTGTGGGTTGGGCCTTTTCTTCTGCTCCATTTATTCACATGTCTATTTTTGTGCCAATAGCATGTCTTTTTATCATTCTAGCTTTGTAGTATAACTCAAAATCTGGGATTGTGATGCCTTCTACTTGTTTTTGTCACCTAGGATTGATTTTGCTATTCCAGGTATCTTCTGGTTCCATGTAAATCTTAGGACAGTTTTCTCCAGTTGTATGAGGAATGTTTTTAGTATTTTGATTGAAATTGCATTAAATTTATCAGTTTTGGTAATATGACTATTTTGGTTCTGCTGATTCAGAAATAGAGGTAAATCTTTCCATTTTCAGATATCTTCTTCAATCTCCTCTCCAGAGTACTATAGTATTTGTAACAGAGGTTTTTCACCTACTTTGTTAGGTTTGTTCTAAGCATTTGATTTTCTTGATGCTAGTCTAAATGTTATTGTTTTCTAATTGCTTTCTCAGTGTGTTTAACACTAATGATTTTTGCATGCTGATTTAATATCCTGCTATATAGCTGAATATGTTTATTAATTCTATGAGTCTTTCTGTGGAATTTTTGGGTATTCTATGTAAATAACATGTCGTGCCCAAATAATAAAAGTTTGACCTCTTCCTTTCCTACACATACTCCTTTTATTTCTTTATCTTGCTTGATTGCTATGATTGTTTCCAGTACTATATTAAACAAGAGCATAATAGTCCTTACTTTGTTCCTAATTTTATAGGGAAAATTTTAGGTTTTCCCTATTTAATATACCATTGGCAGCAGGTTTGTCATAAATGGCTTCTATCAAGTTGGGATAAAGTCCTTCTATCTTAGGGTTTCACCAAGAATGGATGGTGAAATTTGTCAAAAGCTTTTTCTGCACTTATTTAGATGAACATGTGATTTTTGTTGTTTTTATTGATATTGCACGCTATATTTATTAAATTGTATATGTTCAACCACTCTTATGATCATGAGTTGAAGCCTATTTACTCATAACATATGGTCTTTTTGATAAGCTTTTGCATTTTGATTGCCTGGATCTTGCTGAGGATTTGTGTGTCTGTGTTCATTAAAAGATAGGCCTGTCTACTATCTAGAATATATAAAGAACTTTAAAAAATCAGTCCCTTCAAGTTTAAAACCCCAATTCAAAAATGGACATTTGAATTGAACAGACACTTCTCAGAGGAAGAAGTAAAAGGAGCTAAGAAGCATATGAAGAAATGTTTAACATCACTGGTCATTTGAGAAATGCAGATGAAAACAACACTGAGATTTCATCTCACTCCACAAAGAATGGCTGCTATTGCAAAATCAACTAGCAATAAATGCTGGCAAGGCTGTGGGGAGAAAGGAACACTTTTCCACTGTTGGTGGGATTGTAGACTTGTGCAACCATTGTGGAGATCAGTGTGGAGATACCTCAGAAAACTAGGATTAGAGGTCTCATTTGACCCTGCTATTCCCCTGGTAGGAATATAAAGAATTAAAAGAATCATATCATAAAGACATATGTGCACCTATGTTCATAGCAGCTCAGTTTGTGATAGCCCAATGTTGGAAACAACCTAGATCCCCATCAACTGGAGACTGGATAAAGAAGATGTGCTTTTTAAAAAAAATAAAATGGAGTATTACTCTGCCATAAAGAATGACAAGTTTGAGTCATTAATGTGCAAATGGACACACCTTGAGGACACACTAATAAGTGAAATAAATAGGTCACAGGTATGTAAATACTATATCTTTTCTCTGGTCCGAGAACCTGTAGATGTAAATGAGTTCTAGAATGTATGATAGATTTTGTGAAATAGAAAATATTGAAAGGGAATGTGGTAGGGGCAGTAATGAGGGAAAAGAATAAATTTAATTTGAAAAGAAAAAGAAAGCATAAGTATATAGGGAGTGGGGAGTTGTGGGGTGAGAGGGTTATGGGTGAAAATTAGAATTAACTCGTGTCATATACTGGTACAAATTCCCCAATGTTGAGTATGATTGTGAACAGTATATAAAATATACCAATAAAAAATTCAATTTTACAAATAATAGGCCTGTTATTTCCCTTTTTAGTTAGATCCTTATCTCAGAGTTCTCACTGATTCTGCATCATGGTAAATTATATAACTTTTCACTAGATAATACAATGTGATAATACTAGAAATAAAGTATACTATAAATGTAATGACTTGAATCATCTTGAAACCATCCTACCACCCAACTCCATGAAGTCAGTCCCTAGTGCCTAAAAAGTTGGGGAGCACTGGTTTCATGAGTTCAGAAAACATCCCCAGTGGGGATTAAACTAATACAAATTTCTTCATAAGGTCACCATTGAATCTAACCATTGAATGTGATTTGGTTCTCGTCCAATTTAGTTTGCAACCAGAATTGTGGAAAGAATTAAGTTAATGAACCAAGATATGATTGCATAAGAAAGAATTTCAGTACTATCTAGGTACCTTTGGGTTTATAATATGGGAAGGAAGATGCCTGAGCTCAAAATAGTTGAAAGCAGGGGTCAGCTTACAAGGAACATTGCCATCCTCAAATTGGATGTGGTCATAAGAGTGATGAGGATCCACTGAAAAGAAAACTTAAACAGTTTCTTCTTGTTCCTCTAGGAATGTAGTTGTCCATAATTCACAAGAGATGTTAGCACAGCTCACAGGATTACATTATTCACTTTAGTAGATAAAGATTTCCTCTAACACTCAAAGCCCAGTTCTGTCTGCCAAGAGCTCAAATCTCACATCATTTGATATTTGTCTATGAAAAGTATATGATTTAGCTATGTTGTCACCTATCCAATATCTTTTACCCCATCTTTAAATACTGTTTGAGGAACAATGTTGCTACAGTAACTTCCTAAGAATACCATAGAGGAAATTATATTCTGAATAGTAAAGTGTCCAGACTAGTTTATAAGAGACGAGCAATGACTGTTGATTCTTCCAATTAAAACACTAGAAACATCTATGAACCAAGCAAAACTACATTTCCAAGAGTTATTGTAATCTTAAAATGGAACAGTGGGGCAGGATATTGTAGGCTTTTAAGATTTTGGCTGAGTGTCTCTAAGAAGTGTTTTACAAGTTTAAGGGGAAAAATTGGTTGTAATTTGACAGAGGTTGTTTTGTTTTAATGGATCTGAGTTGGTTAACAGTGAGGCAGGGGCTTGAAAGCAAGTCCTAATAGCTTCTCACTGATTTACAGGTGCTTCTCCCCTACAAAGGCATTTTCTGAAAGAAACATCTAAGTTGTTTTCACTTGGTCCCAACACTTTTAAAATAAGAACAGTGAAGAATGTCTAGTCTCAGCAGTACGCAACATAGGTATAAGGTATATTGTCGATTATGTTTCTCAGTATATTCTCCATTTCTTCTAACTATGGGCCCACTTACCCAACAAATCCAGGTTAGTAAATGGAGAGAAAGAACTGTTATATAATTTAATAATATCCATCAACATCCATCCTGTCATTTTTAGCTACCAAAAATAACTGAACATTGAATATACACAAACTACAGAAGGAAAGATAAATAAAAAAGATAGCATAAAATAATAATAATTTAGTGAAGTCCACTGTACTGCAAATATTTAGCTGGGCACAAAATTATCATGAGGGTTAAATAAGGACAAAGTTTATTATGCTTCAGAGGAATTTCTAAAGCAAGAAATTTTTTTTTTTTTTGAGACAGGGTCTTGTTTTGTAGTTCAGGCTGGCCCTGCTCACTATGTAGCCCAGGCAAGCCTTAAACTCAGCAATCCTCCTGCCTCTGCCTCCTGAGTGCTGGGATTACAGGCATGAGCCACCACACCTGGCACTGTGATATGTGGTATTGATGGCTGGTGGGCATGAGTCACCACGCCCAGCACTGTGGTATGTGGTATTGATGGCTGGTGGGCATGAGTCACCACGCCCAGCATTGTATGTGGTCACAGGGATTGAACTCAGGACCTTGCGCTTGCGAGGCAGGCGCTGGAACCACTGAGCTAAATCTCTGGCCCGCAAGAAAATATTTTAAGCTCCCACTTTTTATAAACACACTATTTTTCTTTGTCTAAATTCGCTAAAACATAGCATAATATCTTTCCTGGTCTGACCTCAGACTCTTTACCTACAATACTTTACTCTTATTCTACATAAATGTCCTAAATAGGCATGTGTTTTTTCAGATCTTTGACTATTAACAGGATGCTCCTTTTAATTGAATTCAGTCTTCCTACAGCCTTTTCCCACTCACTAATTTCCACATAGTTTTTAATGATCAGATTAAATATTACATATTTAAGAAAATTTCCAGGGTACTACCTATATTATGTTGAGTCAAGTGTCACTCCTATTTGTTCTTGCAGTACTTTATGAATACCAGTTCCTCTCATCAGAGTTCACAACTCATTAAATTGCTAGTAAGCTTGCCTTTCTCACTGATCATCCACAGGTTGAAGCCGAAGACTATTCTTTGTTTATTGTGACATTCCCCAGTGCTTTACAATGCAACTGATTCTTATGCTTACTAAATTGTCTTTATTGAATGTGTAGTCAGAGAATATAAATTTCCTTTGTATAATGGTACTGACTAGAGTTTCTGGGTCTTAATGAATTGTCACATTATAGCAAATATTTTATATGTGTGTGCTTTATACTTCAAATATTTTCTCAGAATTATTTTCATAAAAGATTTTATGGAACTTTTTAAATTGCCATAAGCCAAATATTTTAAAAAAATTGCCTCCTGAGAAAACTAAGCTTACTCCATGTATATCATTTTTATCCCATGGGGCTGTTTATCAACCAGAATAGATAATTCTTATTAGGTAGATTCAGATATCCAGGCACAAAAGTAAAGGAAATGAAAATATCTAATTTGGAAGATAAAAGTTTCAAACTGCAAAGAAATATTATCAATATTAAACAATCAATACATCATAGTAAAAATAAAGACTACAAATCATGAATCATAATCCAAACCTTAAGGAGAGTCATTCAATAGGATTGACCAGAAAATAATAATAAAGGAGCTGGTATGAATACTTCAATGAGATTTTAGAGAACTTAGTTCATTAGATATAGCTAAACAACCAACTTTCAATTCTGATTATATGACCTGTTTTAAAAATAATAATACAAACTTGTATTTGGACCTATAGTTATAAAATAACAGGCATTTAATATGCAATAGTGTCAGATTGTTTTTAAAAGCTCTGTTAGTCTTAGTGAGGATATGTACTTTATACCTGAAAAACATAATCAGCCTTTGCCTTGCTTATTTCTGCTCAGCTCTGGGCAGCTTTGGTTCACTGATAACATAGGAGCAGAAAAGGAGGTGTATAAGGTATGTGTATCCTCCTTCCTTTAACACCTGGGATCTGAGACAAGCCTGAGTATTTGGGAGCTTGGCTGTCTGCTCACTGGCCAGGTATCCAGTCCATTGCCTTGTCTTTCACCTGAGATCCTGAAGACCACCCGAATTTTCTGTTGGAATAAGAGTACTTCCTGGAATTTCAGCCCATTATAGGAGTCGCTCCAATCCACAGGCCCTAAGAACACAGTCTGCAGGATTTAAAACCTGTCCTGTACTATATCAGACACTGACTACAGCAGAAAGTTCACCTAAAATTCTACTCTGAAAAATCATGGGATATTCTCTTAATCAGTCTGGGATGGCATAACAGAACACTGTAGATTAGGTGGCTTAAAGAACAAATTATTTTTCTCAATTCTGGAATGTAAGAAGTACAAGATCAAGGTATAGTCTGATTCATCCACACAGCCACAAAGCTGACAGAGTTGAGACTGGAACCCATGTCTTCAGGAATCAACACCCAAGAAAGATTATCTACTGTGTCCTCTGATGATGAAACTATAACTCTGGTAACTGGTCAGCACTCAGTCCCAACCTCTTTTCCCTCCTCATTTGCACTTTGATTACTTTGCATCTCAATACACTTGAGTTTTGATAATTAGGGAAATGACAGTAAGTTTAAAAATAAGTATTTAACAGCTATAACTAGATGCTAGACAGACCACTAGATTACTGCATATATATACCTACACATACCTGAAAGGATTAATGTAAAGTCAGCAAGTTTAAATGGTACTTTGGCTTACTAGTTTAGTTCATCTTCTTATGCAAAATTTTCATGTTGAGTTTAAATGTGTCAGTCTTTTAAACTGACATATTTGTTTCTGTTCTCAAGACAACATCCATGTTCTTTAATTTAAATATTTAACAAATATGTCATCCTTATTATGTGCCAGATACTATTTTTGACACTTGGGATCCACAGGAGAAGAAAAGGGATAAACATTCCTGGGTTTATGGAACTTACATCTTAACATGAGAATGCAAAAAATGCCCCGTAGAATAAGTAAACTACATAGTGTGAAGTCATTATGATAAGGACTATGGAAAAGAGAAAGTAAGATAAGATAAAGGAGATTAGAAGTGAGAGAGGAAGATATCAATGTGACCCTCTTTAAGAACGTGACATTCGAACATGTATATAAGAAGGTGACAGTAACACACATCCAACAGAATAGCATGCTAGACATGAAACACCTGTGCTAAGATCGTGAGCTAAAAATAGGCCTTGCATATTTGAGAAGTAGCAAAAAGTGTAGTAATGCAATAGCTGAGCAGGCAGTCAGAAAGTACAGATGATGGAGGACATACAGGTCACTGTAAGGACATTTGCTTTTACACTGAGTGAAGTTGGAAATCACAGCAGGACTATAAGCAGAGCAATGACAAAGACCAGAGTTGCATTTTTAAAGGATCACTGGAGATGTCACACACAGGACAGATTGTAGAGCAGACAAAATAGAAGGAAGGAAGCCACTGACAAGTCTAACACAATGACAAATGTAAGAAAAGATTTAGCCCAGTGTGGCACTTGCCTGTAATGCCAGCACTCAAGAAGCTAAGGCAAGAGTATCCCCAGAAGATTGAGGCTAGGCTGGCTACAAAGTGAGTTCAAGGCCAGTCTGAACTGAATAGCAAACCCCTATCTCAAGCAAGGGAGAGTGGTAATGGAGAGAGAAATGGTCAGGTTTTGGACACATTTAGACAGTGAGATGTTCCATCTACAGACCCAGCTCTGCCTTAGTTCTTGAGCCAAGGGACAAGAGGTACATCAGCAGGCTTAGCTGTCAATGCAAGAGTCAGGTGCTTAAAATACAATCTAACATTTATGAAGCACTTATTTTTTGCCGGTCACATGAAGAATACATCACGAAATAGAAAAGTGGAGACAGGGACATTAAAAGGCTGGGATTGAACAGGCACATCTGGCACTGGAACCTTTGAACAAAACCGTGTTGCAAACAGCATTGCTGGTTAAGGCACACTTTACAGACTTGAGATCTGGTGACTCAGAGACAAATGCTAGAATTGATAGATCAAGGATGCACGAAGGATAACCCTGCAGTGCAGCAGGCTCTAACTCTAAGGCAGAAACACCAAAGTAAAGCAGTGGTTACTAATGAGCTTGATTCTGAAATGAATGAATCCCTGAGCACATGACTATTCTGCACTAGAATGACTCCTAACTAGTAATAGGGCATTATTTTCTCACTTTCCCATATGGTTAAGCAGTATATGGCTTATGATTTAACACTCTTTTAATGATTGGAGGCAAACTTATGAACATTTACTGGTATACTGTGATCCAAGAAGCAGACTGCTTATGTTGTTTAGCTTTGGGGAAAAGATTTTGGTGTGATTCTTTTCAAAAAGTGTATGGAGGGCCGGAGGGTTAGCTCAGTGGTTCCGGCGCCTGCCTCGCAAGCGTAAGGACCTGAGTTCGATCCCCGGTTACCACATATAATGCTGGGCGTGGTGGCTCACGCCTGTAATCCCAGCACTCGGGAGGCAGAGACAGGAGGATTGCTGAGTTTGCGGCAGCTTGCCTGGGCACCATAGTGAGCTCAGGGCCAGCC
>PVIC010022104.1:0-27958 GCA_004025085.1 Thryonomys swinderianus
ACACACACACGTGTGTGTGTGTGTGTGTGTGTATGTGTGTGTGTGTACACATCCTCCTGTGCATGCTTGGGAAGTACAGGAAGAGAGACCACCACTTGTTCCAGTGGAAGTTATTTTATGGGACTGCCTTTTCTCCTCTTCACCCCAAGCTGCCTAAGAAGCTGTGACAAGGTGGGGTCCTCTGCCCTCCACAACTCCATGAGGATTGGAGAAACATCTTTCATCAACAACTGATTATCAACATTCCCCCATAACTTGTGAATCAACTTATCAAAGTTACCCCTCAAAGTAATAATGTGACCTATTTTGTAAAAATGGTTTCAAACTCGTTGATAATATCCTTTGCAAAAATTATACAGTAAATGGAGTATTATATGTATATGACTGAACACTTTGAATAAAAAAAAAGATGATGGCTGAAATTACATAATTTGTAACCCTAGAGAGAAAAAAGAAATTATACCTACGTATAAACATGTATGACATATTATAAATATTATTGTAGCTCTGGGAAAATGGTGCTTTTGAATGTAAAAATAAGTGCTATAAAGCCATATATCCTTAGTTTTCTTGTAAACACTCAATATCCTGATATTTAAACTGAGGCCGTAAAATTTCCAAATTAAATATTAATCAAAGGTACAATTATACGTAATCAATTTCATGCTTTACCACTTTGAAAGATGAAAGCAAACTAAAGTATGAATTATTTATAAGAAAAATAATCTATAATATCATTGAGCTCATTATCACAATAATTGTAGCATTTCAGGGTAGAGTACAGAGAAGGGGATTCCTTTGTATTTTCCCCATCTAAATTTCATTAATAAATCATATGGTTTAACTCCAGTTTTTAGAAACTAAAGTATAGAATACATAGTTAGATCTGACATCCTTAAAACATTGGAAGACAAAGCAAGGCTGAAACTGAACCTGTAGGCTATGTATAAAAATGTTTCCATTTATGTATGTGCATGCATGTTTGTGTTATCTCTGACTTTAATACAATTCCTTTAAAACAGGAACCATTTCAGCTAAATCAAACTTCTTTCCTCTCCTCCCTCAGTAACGCTAATATGACCATAACCATAAGAATCTAACTAACTACCTATAAGAACCAGGTAATCAGCAAACCTGATTCTGCCCCGGCCATTATCAGTGCAAAGGACCATGAGCTTCTAGCTTCTGGACTTTGCATCTTACTTTAAACAAAAGCACAGCATTCTAAAATCAATAAATATCTTAGTTATAAATATTTGCCATTTTTGCATATGCTTAATATTTATATTAAAATGTTTCCATTATTTTCAAATAAAATTTAGTAATTCTATCAGTATATATTTTATAATTTAGTTGTATATATTATTTTGGTTTTCTTTTTTTTTTTTTTTTTGAGACAGGGTCTCACTTTGTAGTTCAGGCAGCTCTGAGCTTACTGTGTAGTCCAAGCAAGCCTCGAACTCAGCAATCCTCCTGTCTCTGCCTCCAGAGTGCTGGGATGACAGGCGTGAGCCACCACTCCTGGCTAGCTGTATATATTAGATTACTGAAACAAACAGGAAGGCTGTCTTTTATAACTACACACACACACACACACACACACACACATATATATATATATATATAAACATTAATAAATAGTTCTGCTTAGGACGCTTAGGGAAAGCACTATACTCATTTTAATCATGTACACACATAGTTATTCTTAAATTGTATCTATTGTTCAATATAAACTTGAAAACAACTTCCTTCTACAGTATTTAAGATAAATTTTCCAGTCTCAGCGAATGTTCAGAATATTGCCAAATAAGTTAATGTCATGTAGCTATTTGTGGTCTCATAATGAGGTTATATTTAGATAAAACTATCTTCACCTAAAAACGTGGCCATTTGAAAATATACTCAATGAAAAGCTCAAACATCAGGAGCTCAACAAATGTACCTGTGGTGACCTCCTGGCTGGTTGGGTGCTTCACCCTTCTGCCACCAGCCAGCATCACTAGACAGAACTGTACCACACAAAGAACCAATGAAAAACATGAAAATCCGATGAACAGCTCCTTCTCAATGCCATTACTTTTGCCCCACAACAAAGTGAAAAACACAGAATCAAACGACTGTAAATCACACACTGTATGCAATTGTAGGTGTACTGCAAATGTTTAGCATATTTGTATAATCACAGACTCAACTTCTATCTAACCAGAGTCAACACTATTAAAAAAACACAACTATTTCTAAATAGAAAAAGTAGGGCATAAGGTAGAGCAGATGTGAAAACACAGATAATCTGTAAGCCATTTCTCACTTGTCCCAGAGGAATGAAATATAAATTGCACATGAATACTTTAAATATAAAGAAAACATTTTTTTTTTCACTGTCACTGGTTGGAAAGGACCATTGTATATGATCTTTACTGACAAAGATTCAGTAATAAAACTCAGTTGTGACTTATGTTAGGTACTACCAGATGTACACCATTGTAGTAGTTAAGCAGAAAATACAGTTGTACACATTTAGTTAAATAATGTAGTTTTAAAAAGAGGGTAGTAGTTGTCGAATAACCTTGTCTTGCGATGAGGAACTGCAAAAAATTAGACATGGTGGGAGTGATGGTTCTGATGCACGGTGAAAGCAAAAGCCCTCAACCTCACCATGGAGCGGGGCTTGAGCTCTCGCCACAAAGCTAGTATCACAGTGATGCTTAGGATGCATTTCAAATAATTTGCACTTTTGAAGCAACTGAAACTGTCTGAATATGTAATTTAGAAGTCTGGTGGGATTTTTATGTGTAAAGGAATATTAAGGCAAGAAAGGACAGTGAAAAGAACCTATAGCTACTTTGGGCGGAAAAAAAAAAAAAACCCAACTGGGCGTGGTGGCTCACGCCTGTAATCCCAGCACTCAGGAGGCAGAGACAGGAGGATTGCTGAGTTCGCGGTGGCTGGCCTGGGCTCCATAGTGAGCTGAGGGCCAGCCTGAATTACAAAGCGAGAACCTGTCTCAGAAAAAAAAAAACAGCAATCATCTGATAGTCAACTGTTGCAAACATGGAGAAATAGGAGAGACTCATCTCAGGTTTCTGGGTGGGAGGACTGGCTGGCTGGTGGTTATTATTTTCCTAGTTAGGAAATAAGGGAGGATAAGCAGGGATGAGATGCAGAATAACGTCCCATTTTTTACATTCCTCTTAGAGGTGCTGCCTGGAGCTCCAAACGGAGCTGAGTAAAAAGAGCCTGGCTAGAGATAAGAGGCCATACACTGAAAAAAGACAAAGTTGGAGCATGAATCCAAGGCACTAGGTGTGACCATCACTCTTCCAGCCTCGAACAAAGAACAAGAGGTTTACAGCACACTCCATAAAAATGTGAACATTTTAGTTACAAACCAACAATGTTCAGCCAGATAAATAAGAGCCATTATACTTTTCCGTATGCTCTCTCCCTAAAAGCCATTTTAACTTATTTGGTTATTCTGCTTGACTATGGTTACATACAGTAAAAAATAATCCTAGAATGTCTAGATTTTATAAAATTTTGAAAGAGAGGATATTTCCAAAGAAGGTCAAACATTTCAACTGCTCACAAGAGGTAAATTGCTTCCATTATAAAAGGTAGAGTTTACAAAACTGAGACCAACCCTGTAAGAGTAACAAGGCATTAATAAGAGATAAGGATAAGGCCCCCTGGTCCTGACCGCCTCTTGGGAAAATCCTGGTAAAAGATGATACTTGAACTGCTTATGTGTGGAATCCAGAATGGATTCGTATATGTCTTTCAAAATGCTGATACATCAGGAGAAAACATTCCCAGAAGACACAATGGAAATAGAACAATCCTATTTTTAGATTCTTGAAACAAAGGATGATGTGACATTACACATAACAAACCTGAGACACACAGGAACTTTCCTCTCACAAAATACAAAATGTGAGTGTTTATCTAAAATGTTTTTTGATAAAGCAAGTCAGATTACCTATATAAAATATTTTTGTAGTTCATGTGAGGGTAGGAATGACAATAATTTAAACCCCTTACTTGTGTTTCACATTATGCATTAATATTTTAATGACACTGAAATCTCTCAGAAAAGAGATATATTTAAAAGTTTGCTTAAAGACACATTTTTCAAATTAATTTTAACAGACCAAAGAAATAATTCATTGGAACATATTTTCAGGAAGGCCACAATGAAATGTTGAAAATATTGCCAACAACAATAGCTTTACAAGCCCTCAAAAACATTTGTCATAAAAAGCAGATCGTGCACTGATAAATGAAGCATACATCTCCTTTCACAAATATTTATGTGGATTTTAAATCCTCTTGTCTATTAGAAAATGACTGACCCTGCTGTGTGAAAGGCCATTCCAAATGCAACCATATATGGGATAAGATTTTTAGCATTTGCCATTCTGAAATGAGAAGAGAGGTTCTTTTGGATCATAGAAACAGAAAGAATCAACTTAATCCTGTAATGTGCCTAGTACCATCAAAGCAGATGTTAAAACTGCTACAACTCATGCATGTGCAATTCTAATAATTTCATGCATCAAAATATGCAATCCTTCTCTGTTAGTTTTCTGTTACTGTGACAAAATTCCTAAGATAATCAACTTAAAAAGAAGAACAGTTTATTTGGGCTCACTATCTCCAAGGTGTCAGTCCCTGATATAATGGCCTGTTATTTTCAGGCTTGTGAAAGACAACACAATTTATCATGCCAGGAGTGCATAGCAGGGACTCTTCACCTCATAACACCCAGAAGCCAATGGAGAAGAAGCATCCAGGATTCCAATTATGTCTCATACCTATAGTTTTCTAACTTCCTTTCACCACAGGCCTGTGACCAAACCTTAATACATGGGCTTTGGGAGAAATTCCAGATCCAAACTATAGCACCATTCTACACCTCACTATGTAAATAAAATCGGTATCTTACACAGATAGCATAATTAACTTTATCAAGGTTATAGACCAGGCCATACAAAAGCTTAAATGGTAATTATTTTTAAGAAGAAAATAAGGAAATACAAAGAAAAATGTTAAGGAACTGATTTAATTCCGCCCCCCCCCCCCCAGTGTTTCAGAGTTTGAACATAACTGTATGATGCTTGGGGAGATTTAGTCAAAACACTGAGGAAAAAAGCAAGTATTTTATGTTCTCTATCCTACAACCTTATGAATATCTCTTCTCTCCCACTCAGTTTTAGCTCATCACTGCCTTCTTCTCAGAGGAAAGATCAAAGGGAAAACATGGTAAGTCATATTTTCCAATATTTAATGAAACTACAACCTGTACTATCCTACCATTTGAGAGCTAAGCAAAGTACAAACTAAGACAAGTGCTAAATCAGCATAATCAAAATATTCTAAATGCCATTTACATCAAATGCTGGTTCCTAAGGTATTTTTCCACTGTTGGACTAAGGTAAGACTCATGTAAAAATAAATAAATCTGACTCAATCTAGAGAAAGTACAGTATTATGAAGTGTGGAAGGGAAGACACTGACATAGGTTATAAATCCTTTCGGGGAGAATTGTCTTTCCCCATTTTCTTTTTCACTTTCTGGCTTTTATTTTAAATTTTGTTCCACAGGTGATTACATAGAATTAAAACTGTCCTTGTTCAGGCATGCTAAATAACATGATCATAAACTTTTATTTCTCGTGAGAAGTATAAAATGTCATATACACTATTAAAACTTCAATTTAAACCTAGTTTAAATATGCCACAACTTAAAATGTTACCAGAGCTACAATTTCCACTCTAGAAACTAAGGGCCTGAGATTAGAAATGGATTTATTTTATTCAAGAATTAAATTAAACATCAGATACACTTTATTAAAAATTAGGTCCTATTTAATAATTATTTTTAAACATATGAGCTGCCATATAAAATAGATTTTTTTGTTATCACTTAGGATATAAAATGAAAGAATTAGTCTGTAGCATAGGATTTCAGTAAATTAAAATAACTGTGTTAACATATACTGGTGCACAAGTTATATTGATGATGGTGGCTGTGTAATTCTTAATTCAGAATCTTTTTCCTTACAACAAATTATCTTCAGATAACATAACTAAAAATGAGAAGGGCAGATTAAATGCCCTCCAGATGACTCTCTCAGAGTGGTTCCCTGATTATGAATAAAGCCTTTATGTACAATTTTCATTCCAACAAATATAAAGGAAATAAAGTTACTAGCATTTCAATTTTAGATGATGTTAGACAAATACAGGCTTTCATAAATTTGCTTAAAAACATCAAAGATGGACTGCAGATTTAGCTTAGTGGTTCCGGTGCCTGCCTTGCAAGCACAAGGCCCTGAGTTCGATCCCGGTAACCACATACAATGCTGGGTGTGGTGACCACACCCACCAGCAATCAATACCACATAACACAGTGCCAGGCTTGGTGGCTCACACCTGTAATTCCAGCACTTGGGAGGCAGAGGCAGGAGGATTGCTGAGTTGGAAGCTTGCCTGGGCTACATAGTGAGCTCAGGGCCAGCCTGATTTATAAAGCAAGACCCTGTCTCAAAAAAAAAAAAAATCAAAGATACTTTTTAGATATTGTTTTCTTTAATAAAGAGCAGTATGGACAGTAATAAAGGTTCATATATCCTATCTTCTGCTTAACATTCCACTTTTAATTATGCTAGGTTTATCTATAAAATTTACTAATAAAGCAGTTGTTTTAAAAAATTGTACATAGAAAACAATTTTACTTCCCTTTCCAAATAGACAATGTATTTTTTCTACTCTTCTGAGCTCAATTCCTAAATTCCCCTGCTATCCGCATCCCCTCCTCACCATCCTTGCCTTTCCTCCCTTCCCCCGCCATCTTCACATCCATGTCCTCGGTCGTCTTTTTGGCTGCTCTGCCTTCAGCACCATCTAGACCACTTTGTTACCCATGCTGCCTTTCTGTGCCACACGGATGGCTTCTTCCTTTCTGTTCCCCCCATTCTGCCCTGATTCACTGTCTCTACTGGCTTCTCACATGTTATGACACATCCCCAACTTCTTACTGCTTTAGAAGTCCAGGATTATTCACCTGGACTACTACATGATTCACTTCTTTCCAAAATCTACCCCACCATGTCACAATCTCAAAGGGCCATTTCCTGATTCCAGATGGAATTTTCCAAAATGTTGCTTAAATTTCCAAAACGCCCTCTTACAGCGGAGGGCAATGAAGAAGTACAGTGTGTATCAGGGCTTCTCGATCTTGAATTCTCATACAAATCACCTGGAATACTGGTGAAATACAGAATCGGACATATTTGGTAATTCACATCTCCGTCTCTAACACGCTTCAAAATGATGTCACTTTCCCCAGCCATGTTTTGCCCGGTAGCTCTCCTAGTTTTCCACACACCTGAGTCGGTCACCGCTATGCTGCTGGATACATTACTGAAAAGGAGATTTCTGCTATTGATTCCCTGTATTGTCTCATTGTCGTAACATTCAGATTCCCAGTGGCTTTTACACTTTGTTAAAACGAAGAATATTTTTCTGTTACTTTTTTTTTTTTTGAGACAGGGTCTCGCTTGGTAGTTCAGGCTGGCTCTGAGCTCACTGTGTTGTCCAGGCAAACTCGAACTCAGCAATCCTCCTGCCTCTGCCTCCCGAGTGCTGGGATTACAGGCTTGAGCCACCACGCCCGGCACTGTGGTATGTGGCATTGATTGCTGGTGGGCGTGAGTCTCCACGCCCAGCATTGTATGTGGTTACCGGGATCAAATTCAGGACCTTGTGCTTGTGAGGCAGGCGCCGGAACCCCTGAGCTAACCCTCCACCCCGGCCCCTAAGATTATTCTTTTTTGTTATTATTTTTGTTATCAACCACAAGCCACAGTTTAGGGACATAAGAAATTTAAAATAATATATGCTCCAACTTCCTTTTGATTTCTCATCAAATATGCTACATTAATTATAACTCTACCTGACCATAACAGCTTTCTATTTATACATACATACACACTGAACATGTATGTGTGTATGTGTATAAACCACAGGAGGCCAAACAATACTGGTCTACAGATTAACTGTTTTAAATCTTTTACATACAATACAGAAATTAAAAAAAAAAAGTTTTGTGAGGCACCTAAGTGCATTATGGGTTCCTTGTGAGTACAGGTGCAGTAAAATCTCTCTGGCAATCTCAGGAAGCCCCTTCAGGGTATAGTCAAGATAGGAATTGTTTCCTTATCAGCCAGAAAGTTTAATCCTCTTCAGCTTCTATTAGCCAATCAGGGGGATTCCAAGTTTCCCAGAGGGGGTTACTACTTGAGAGTCAAATCTACATATCAAATCCTAAAACCAACTCTCTGATTTTTGCACTGCTACAGTACCTACAAGTCAGCTAAATTCCCGCAGTGATAATATACCAAAAGAAATACTTTAATCAAAAAGAACTTCAAATAAAAGAAAAACTTCCAGGAAACTAGAATCTGATGATTATGTTTTTTAAAATAATTTTTATGGATAGAGATTTAGCTCAGTGGTACAGAGCTTGTCAAGCATGCATGAGGCCCTTCATTTGATCTCCAGCACCACAAATAATAATAACAATAAATTTCCATTGAGACATAATTAGTATTTGTACAACCTCATGCGATATGTTATATATCACATGTAATGATCAAATCAAGGTTAACAACCTCTTTCATGTATTCAAATACTAATCACTTCTATATTTTAGGATTTTTTGCACTTTTCTAGTTATTTTTTAAATAAATCATTAAATGCTGTAACCAAGAGCTAGTTACCTTACTGTGCTATAGAAAGCCAGAACTAATTCCTCCTATCTGTATTTTGGTGCCTCTTAACTGTTCTTTCTCCCCTTTTCCCCATTCACATGTCTAATGACAGCTGCTCACCATTAGATTGGTTTAATTTTACCAAACAAATGATGTCATGTGGTTCTTTTCTTTCACATGTGGCTTATTTCACTTTACATGATAAACTCTAGTTCTATCTGAGAGCAAATGAAAGATTTCGCTGTTTTCATGTTTGAGTAATAGCTTATTTTATGCATATATACACTATATTTTCCGTATGCATTTACCCATTGATGCAGAGTGTGATAATCTTGGTCTAAACTGTCCCTTCAAATTGGGTTGGCATATGACTGTAATCTCAGCACTAATGGTTGAGGCAGGAGGATCACCAAGAGTTTGAGGACAGAATGAGTAACACAATGAGTTCAAGGCCAGCCTGAACTACAAAAGGAGACCCTGTCACAAAATAAACAAACACAGAGTCCATGGATTGAAGTCCATGGGTTGTGACACTGCCAGAAGGTCACAGAGTTCCTGGGTTAGTGCATTGGAAATGTGCCTGGCAGCTGATACTGGAGCGTGTGCCCTTCCTCTCTCTCTGCCTGTCTCTGTCACCCTCTGCCCCCATCTCTCTTTCTCTCTGGTTTTCTGGTTGCCGTTTTCTCCTCCACACACTCTCATCAGTTTATTCTGCATCACTTAAGGCTTAAAAGGCCACAGGAGTTCTGAATCTGAAAGTCAAGACGGATCTCTCCCCCTTTGAAGTTGCTTATCTCAGGTCCTCCATCAGTGTGATAAAAAGCTAACAAAGACCCTTGATTAATTCTGCATCTTGGCTAATGTAACTAATGCCACAATCAGCATGAATAGGCAGTACTGTGCTATCAGTCAAAAAAAGCATGCAAACTGCTTAAATACTAAGAAACTGACTGAGAAATGTGTACATTGGAGTGCACCTTGAAATGGCACAATGATGTTCCTCATAGTGAAATAAAACATTTCTAAGTGGTATGCTATATTGTTTTATTCAAGATGTGTGTGAAGTTTATGCCAGGGCCATAGACGATGAATCCGAGGCAGGGTCCTAGAAGGGCCACTGGTTCCCTTGTGAGTACAGGCAGCAGCCAGATAAACATCACAAGATAAACCAGTGTCATAGTACCTCCCCTCTCCGAGTAACAGACCCTCAGCTGACCGTAAGACACTGACCAGGGGAAGGGAAAAAGCAATGCATTCCAGGTAAGGGAACAGGAAAACTGTTCTTTCTTGGGCCTGAACTGGATATAAAAATGGGATATAAAGCATTCAAAGCTAACAGATTTTAATCCAAGCAGTCAGTTCGACTTCCACACTCATAGACTTGACCTTGACCTTGACCTTGCCATAATCAGGAACTGCTTCCCTTGCAGAATCTCAACTTCTAGCTCACCCTCCCAAGTTCAGCAAATCTTTAATCCTTAAATGTAATCCTGCCATTTCTCTTCATCTCCATTACTATCAGCAGCTTCAAACTTCCAACACTTCTGCCTGAAATACTGTGAAAGCTTCCAAACTAATCTCTTCCAATTCATTCTCTACATGTGGAATATGCAGGTAACACATGCCTGATGACGTAGAATGTAAATCATATCGTTACCTTCAGCACTTGGTAAAATCCTTCTGTGGCTTCACTCTGGCTAGGCACTGAACACAGCACAAACAGCCCTGCAGGGTTAAAGGACCAGTACAATCCAGCGCTCGCCACCTCCCTGGCCATTTCCATCTCCTGTATACCATATTCACCACCATTCACCTTCTTGGGCACATCCAAGGCTATAACCACATCTCAGCCTTTTAGATGTGCTGCAGCCTGAACTGTTGTAAATTTAACTCTTCGTGTTGGTGATATCCACATGGAATGCAGTTCTCAGCTCTGATCTTACTCCTTCCTGGCATTTGTCACAATTGAGCATAAAGAATTTATTTGTATCTGCATTTGCTTGTTTTCAGTTATTCACCTGCCCTCCACCTATAGTGCAGTTTTTGTGAAAGCAGCAGTCATTTCTTTTTGGCTTACCATGGAATAACTACCATTAAATAGAATGCCTAGGAAGAATTATATAGGCAGAGCTACTTTTTAAATAAGCAGTATTTAAGTGTGTTTCATATTTTATTACAACTTAACATATTATTAATTTCTTCCTTTTTAAAAAATATCATCCATATTGTTTAACAAAGAGCCTCTTTTCTTTTTTCTTTCCTTCTTTTTTCTTTCTTTTTCTCTCTCTCTTCCTTCCTTCCTTCCTTCCTTTCCTTTCCTTCTTTTTGTGAAACAGTCTCCTGTATAGCCCAGTCTCATCTCCAGCTCTCACTAATTCTCCTGCCTCAGCTTCCAAGGTGTTGGCATTGAAGGCACACACCACCATGCACATATCCTTCATAGCTCCTCAATAGTCCTTTATCCTAACCTGACAAATATATAGTTAAACAAGTATGTATAAAAAGTTTCCATTGATACTTAATGAAGAATTCAGTTAAATTATATTAATTGAAATTATTTACAATCAAAATATTCATAGTATGTTCACAGCAAATAGCACTGAAAGAAGAGTTTTAAAACAAATATAACTGATTCTTAAGTGAGTCTATTAGAAGAATGGCTTCCAACTCTTAAATCACAAGTACATTAGGATGATTCAGAGAGCAGGGGATCTAATAAGGTTTGAGAAACAGCAGGATCACCTTTTTTATTAGGATTTAGGCAGTACTGCTGATACAAGGGAACGATGCCAAGAATTTCTCATAAATAACTAAATGCGGAATTGATATTCTGAAATCCGCTAGGGACTTTCCATTTAAGTATCAACTAGTGCTGAAATAACTTTTCAATACTTTTTAGTATTTTTCAGCATGTATGACTATCACTGGCTTTTTGAGAAAATAATGGAGAGGCTCATGAGACTTCTCCTGGAATTTGTCACCTTTAGCTACCCGATTGTTGGCCTGAATCCAACCATGGCTCTACATCCAGTGCCATTCCGGAGACCACAGCGCTTCTGTAACGTCGAACCTGGAGCGCTAACCACCTTTTCCACGTAGTCTCTGTGACACAGCTAACTGTATCATACACATGTGTTCTTACATATCTAATCCTTGTGTCAGTGACCTAAGAAAAGACTGACCGCTGAGAGTGTGGAGAGTTGCCTAGTACATGCAAGCTCTTGGATTGGACCCTTAAGACCACAGAGATTTAGAGAGAGAGATAAGAGGGGAGGGGATAAACTGACTAGTTAACAGTATTCAATAGAGAATATTTTTAAGATCCATAATACAAAGCAAACCAAAAAAACTAAGAGATAGTCACCAAAATTTCAGCGACAGCAACCTGTGGGAAGTGAAGTGACAAAACATTTTGAAAATGTTCTATAAGGCTGTGCACATGGCTCAGTAGTACATGATCCGAGGGGTCTTGGGATCAATCTCAGGTGCACATATGGACACACACTGTGTTCTCTAGTGAGCATATACTGGTTATGATAGCAAATAAGATGTGACTTTAGAAAGTATATATAACATTATCTCTACAAGCCTATCAAATTTTCTTCTTTAATTTGTATTGGAGAGTAAAGAAAAAATATATAATGTGCCTTGAGTCTACAGTCTTTCTAAAATCTGATACAGATATGTGAGTAGAAAAACAATGAATTTGTAAGTCAAGAAGTAAAAAAAATGCTTGCTAATCTATTATCTAAGAGTACTTTTAAAATAGGATCAGCCTGATGATTATTAATTACCAAAATGAAAAGTACATTCTCCATCTCCTCTAACACATTGCAGTGATTGGTAAACTCTGTTTTTACTCATGAAGTACCCATTAAAATCCAAACTTTCTCTTTATGTCCAGTGTCACTGCCATCTCTTACGTGGATTATGGACTATTAGTTTCTGCTTTTAAATTTCATAAGTACTCCTTCAAAAGAACAATGCCAAAATAGGAGAATGTGTATGTGCCTTCAAGAATTATAATTATCTTTTATGTAATGTAAAAAGAATGGAGCTTTTGCTTTCTGCAATAAATGCAAAACTCACATCAAACTTACCTAGAAAGATGGTCCGTACTTGACTTCCTTATGACACAATATAAACCTGGTGTTTGGATGTGACAAGTGACCTGATGGATTTCGGCTCTAAAATTTGATGGTTTTATCTCCGACTTTTCTGAATTTTACTTATGAGTTATCCGAGTTGATAAAATAATGATAAACTAATTAAAACAATATAAAAGACAGTGACAAAAGCATACATTCTGAGTAGCAACATTCAAGTGTTTAGTCAATATAATCCTGTCACAGAAATTAGCGATATTGTTTCTTCACTTAAGTGAACAAATGTATTTAAAAGAAGTATTAGAGTTTTCTTAAATGTATACATTTTAAAAAGAAGATTTGCATACTGCCTCCATGGTAAAAGTTGTAAAAATAAATTGGTCAACTACCCTCTAAAACAAAAATGACTTCCATCAACACTGCGTGCCCTGCCTGATCACTCAGTGGTTCCAGTGCCTGCCTTACAACCACAAGGTCCCAGGTTCGATCCTGGTACCAAGGTACCAAAAACATTGGGCCCAGGGCTGTCGATCAGTGGCACTGCACCTGCCTGGCAGGCACAAGATTCTGAGTTCAATCCTCAGGATTGTAATTAATTAATTAAAAAAACAAAATGAAATAAAAGCTCAGTTTCCTATATCATCAATGTCAATTCATGACATAATTTAGTATAATCAACACATTCTTCAATTAGAAATTAATTTATGGGCATCAGTTACTGATGCATTTAACTTAAACTTTAGCATCCTCACTAACACATACTTACTTTAAAATGGAGATGGCATTTTGAAGTCAGGGGGATCCAAATTTTTAATGTTTGATCATAATGGAGGTAAGGAGTAAAAAATACTGAAACAAATGTGGCTTTATAATTGTGCAGATTAAGCTTGTACTCTGTATAAATTAATACTAATACTCTGTACTGAGACCTGCCCTGGTTATAATGGAGGACCTAAGTTAAATTTTTTTTAGAAAAACAATCTATGGTATTCCAGTACCTGCAAATGAACCCAAGGTCTTCATGAGCTACATTCCCAGCTCACTTATTTTATTTTATTTCATTCAATTTATATTGAAATAAAGTCTCCCTATATTACCTAAGCTGAATTCATATACTTATAATCCTCCTGACTCTGCCTCCCAGAGTTTTGAGAGTACAGGTCAGTGCCATTGGGTCTGATGAAAAATAATCAATCTTGGAGAAAATAAGCACAATCTTTTACATGCATTATTCCAATTTAAATGAAGTTGGAAGGCACACTACATAAGAATACTCTAATTTCCTTGAAGTAATAAGGGTTTCAAATGGTATTTCACATCATGTTTTTTTACAAAGTTTTTAAAACTGACAACTACTAGGAATCAAAAAATGCAGTTGTTGTTACAGCTGCAAAATTTGGGTGAAACACAAGGAAAACACAGATCAGTGTTTTCGAAAGCATTACCCACAACTAGACTATGAAATCTGTGTTGCCTCGAGACACTTTGGTTAATGCTATTACTTGGAGCTACAGCGTCATAAAATTTGATGCAATCTTTGTCTTCCTGTGTCTGAGCCTTGGGGAGAATGAGAATAGTTTTGGTTGAACTCCTGGTACCTAAGCTAAAAAACAAACAAAAAAAAGAATAAGTAGTAATATTCTCTGGGAAAAAAATACAACAAAATCCAAGTTATCAATACTTCATAGATTAATCTACACCCAATAGACCCTGCCTTGAGTCTTCCTTGTTTATATAACTTACAAAAGGCCAATTTCAGTTTAAGGTAAGGAAATTTCTAAGAATGGTTAACTGAGCAGGACTTATTGCCTAAAATAAATAATGGAGATAGAGTGAATTAAATTACTACATATATATTTGTGCTGCACTGGAGCATGAATTTACAAAATAGCCATTTTCAATTTTTAAAGTATACAAAACCTTTTTAAAATGTAAAGCACATAATTTTCTCAGAAACCTGTATGTTCCAAAAACATCTTTCTGTTCAATAATACATTTTATCCAACTAGAAACATGGTTGTAATGATTACTATTTTTGGTTTTTTTTGAGACAGGTTCTCGCTTTCTAGTTCAGGATGGCCCTGAGCTCACTATGTAGCCCAGGCAAGCCTCGAACTTGGCAATCCTCCTGCCTCTGCCTCCTGAATGCTGGGATTACAGGCGTGAGCCACCACACCCGGCACTGTGGTATATGGTATTGATTGCTGGTGGGCGTGAGTCACCACGCCCAGCATTGTATGTGGTTACCGGGATCAAACTCAGGACCTTGAGCTTGTGAGGCAGGCGCCAGAACCACTGAGCTAAATCTCTGGCCCTGTACTGATTACTATTAAAGAAGTCTAAAATGATTAGCAGCAGATGCTACTCAAACTTTCTTAGGATTTTAAATAGTTATCACTAGAAATGATGGCTCCTGTCAAACTATCCTTATACATCTGTATTTTAAATATATAATATTCATACTTTTCTCCTAAATAAGTATAGAAATTGATATGGAGTATTATCTTCAAGTATTTTTAAATGTTAAAATAGGTTAAATATATTAAATTATATTCAGCAAATTGTTCTATTTTCCCCCGTGGATCTAGAAAAACTTTGAACACAATGATAAACACCACAATAAAATCTGAATTATGCATTAAAAATTCTATGTCTGAATATTTTGTTTGTAAAAGGATGTAGTGGTCTTGTGTGGTAAACAGTTTTTCCCTTGATGGACTCCCAAGGTAATGCAATGTCTAGAAATGTCTCAGAAAAGAAATGCAACTGGAAACTCAAATCTCTCCAAAGAAGTCAGATCTGGGAAGGCAGATAACTTCCAGGGGATTCAGGGAGTTGATCATCAAGAGTTAAAACTAGAGGTATTTTGAAAAGGAAGATCTAGAAAGCAAGTGTTAGGGCCTCTTCAAGTCTGCAACTTCCTTTCTTAAATTCTGACATACTAAGAAAGTGCACAGAGTAGTAAAAGACAAAGATCTATCTTTGATAGATCATCTCATGTTATATTTGTACTGCACTGGAATACAAATAAAGTGTAGGCCACACGTGTGGTGGCTCACACATGTGGCATTCACTTTATTTCTAAATGTCCTAATTCCAGAGAACAATCATTTTAATTTTCTCTGTGGTCTTCACTTTCTTACCTATCAAAAGTTATATGAATCTTCTTCTGTCAACTTCTTCTATAGTACCTTTTGTGGGGTGGGGGGATACTGGGATCTAACTTAGAGCCTTGTGCTTGCCAGGCAGACACAGAGCCACTGAAGTGAATCCCTGGCCCTCTTCTATGCTACCTTAAATTTACCTCCACAAGGCACACTTTTGTTTAAATATAAATATATCAAGTCACAAAGCTTTTAATATACTAACTTTGAATCATAATATCATCAAAATATACATGCTATTTATGTATAGGTACAAATTCTCAATGATGAATGTGACCAGAACATATTCCAATAAAGTCAATTTATAAAAATAAATAAATAATAGGGCTGAGGAGATTTAGCTCAATGATTCTGGAATCTGCTTGGCAAGTGATTCCTGATATCACATAACACAATGCAGGGTGTGGTGGATCACACCTGTTATCCCAGCACTCAGGAGGCAGAAGCAGGAGGATTCCTGAGAGTCTGAGACTACCCTGGGCTACCTAGTGAGTTCTGGAACACCCTGAACTACAAAGTGAGACCCTGTCTCAAAAAAAAAAAAAAAAAAAAAAAAAAAAAAAAAAAAAAAAAAAAAAAAAAAAAAAAAAGACTAAAACCACAAAATACATACATTTTCTTATAACCATTTGAACATTTAAATTCCCTTTTACAAGGGTTACATATTAAGTTGGGCTTTAAAACAACAATAAAAAATAGCCTTCTGCTGTGATTATAGTTTCCTAAACCTCAATGATTCAGTGTGGAGACCTTTACTGAGAATCAAGTAATAAGAAAAAGTCCATTAATTCATTATGAATCTGTGAATTAAGAAATACAAATTAATATTTAAAGACAATAATTTTAAACCATAAATGACTAGTTTTCACAGAGTTCAAAAGCCACTTTTTATTCTATTTACTTGTGTTTGATGCTCACACCAGACACCTTTGGCCCTCTGTCTCCACAAAACGTGCCTTTGGCTCCATGGGTGATCATTTCATAGAAATCATCTGGTGCTCATTCCACATTAATGATATGACTGAGCTGGAATAATTTGTCTCTGAGTTTTTAATCCATGTCTACAATTTTGTAATTATTTCTGTTTCCATATATTCAAGTTCTAGTTGAAAGTTGGATATTATGAAAACCAATTACATCATTAAAATGTTAGACCTAAGTAATTTTAAACTATCAATCATCTTGGGAAAATATGATATGTAAATATAGTTATGAATATAAACAAATACATAATTATACATACTTTGAATGAATTAAATCTAATTGAATTAGTCTTCCCAATTCCTATGCCAAACTTCTTGATTTCTGTTACACACATAGAGCAGGGTTGTTTGCAGGGCACAACACATTTAAAGTACCTCCTCAAAAGGGACAGAAAGTAAGAGAAATCCACTTCTTATTCAAATAAGATAGGCATCTAGACTGTGTATCTAACAATGGAATCATCTGTTAACAAGTCTGTCTTATGACAATTTCAGATGAGCTCCACGCTGTGCTTATGTAAATAAAATAAATCAGCAACCACCTGAAGACTTCACATAACTCTTTTCACCCCAAGTTGTTCCACGGTAGCCATGCAGAAAGCATATAAATATGCTCTTCTGGATACGGGTTCCACAGAAATTTAATACATTTCCAAGGATTAGAAACATTTAGAACCATACCATATATATACTGGTACAAATTCCCAATATTGAGTGTGATCATGATGTGTATATACGATGTACCAATAAAGTATTTAATTTACTGACCAAAAAAAAAGTATACCCCTTAACAAAGAAAAATCAAGAATACCCTACACCATTCTATTTACAGAAGAAAAAGTCATTCAAAATATCTAAAAGCAAAAAAGGAGGAGAATAAAATAATTTCTGTGGAAACAGTCAACAGAAAGGGACTCCAAATCAAAAGCCACATAGTACAACCAGTATGTATAAATCTCAATTTAGCTTGAATAACCAGCTAAGAAGGGAAACGAAGAGAATTCCAATACCAGACTGTAGCCCTACAAACCACTGCAGGTTGTTTTTAGGTAAATCCTTTGATCCATGTTCACCTTTTACTGCCCCTCCCCCACGTGCCGCGTGACCCCAGAGGCCACTCTACTTACTGGCTACCTCCAGCGATGCGTTGTGGCTCACCGCCTCCCCGAGGTAATTCCTTGCGACACACACGTAGATCCCTTCATCAGGTCTGCTTTTTCGTCCATGAACTATGCGTAAGAAAAATAAAGATCCACTTGGCAGCAGCATCCGGTGTGAGCGGGGGTCATCTTTGTCTGTCTCCACTCTCTCCCCACCCTTGTACCACTCGATGGTGGGGGTGGGGCGGCCCTCGGCCTTGCAGTTCAAAGTGGCGGGTTCTCCTTTGGAGACAATGAGGTCCGAAGGGTGTTCCACAATGCGCGGTGGAAAATCTTCCTGACGAAGACGGGAGCCTGCAGAAGAGTTGAAAAAAAAAAAAAAAAAAGAAAAAAAAGAAAGAAAGAAAATCTTCATATACCGCTTGAAAAGGGTTCAGTCCTAGCGCAAAAGCAAAGGCCTCAACCTGACTCTGAGAACACGGCCCAGGACGGACTTACCTTACCGGCCCTATTTTCCCTCTACTCCTGCTGGTTTGTGCCTCGACTGGAGCTCTCGGTGCCTGCATCCTTTCAACCCCTCCACTTAGAAAATTATTTTGCCTAAACGCTGCACACGCACAGTCTGCCCGCTGTTCAGATGCCTCGTCTACAGTTCCTTGCACAACCTTTCAGGCCGCATATGGTGTTTGTAGACAAATGTGCTCAAGAACTGTTACGTAGCTTCCTGAGCATTAATAATAATGGAGGAGCTTCCTGCAACCTCCATTTGAGCTAACAAAACTGACATTTTAACAAAATATTTTCCCCAGAGCTTTAATTAATGATTTAATTTCATTATTTTTATGTCAGATTTCACTCACTTCAAAGAAGAGATGTTAATTGGGTTTAAATTATTGGATATAATATTAAATGGAAAAGGAAATTGGATGAGGAGCTGTATTCTGAACTTTGCACCACCAAATAAAAGAAGCACCACATATAAATGCCATTTATATGTAGTTTTTGTGCTTAGTTTTTCTAATAAGTTTATAATCTAAAAGTGATTATTTCATATTTTCATATGCCTGTCAATTCTGCTTGGCATTGTGTAAATGTGTAAACTTCTCAAATGCAATAGGCTGAGCCTGTTGGAGTCCCAAACCCGGTTCTCACATAGTGTTTCAATCCTAGTGAAACTCGCCTTCCTTACCCCTTTCTGTCCTCCATGTACCCCCGGTTTCCCAATTCAGTCTACTCGTCCTCACCCTTACACCCAGCTGACATCCTGGGTTCAGCTACCTTCTGATGAGGATTTAAGAAAGGCTCTAAAATATTTCATGTCAATATAGTCTGATTAAGGCATTGGAAGTAAAACAGAATTTGGGTTTGCCCTATACTTGAAAGCCCTTTTACTAAGGTCACCGCTCTGATGTCCTAACAAGACCCACGAGAGCCAGCCTGTTCCTCCTCCTTCCCCGACTGTGCCCTCCTGCCAGCCTTCTGTTAGTTCCACACACATCCTGTGCATCCTCCTGCCCTACCACCCACGGCTACTACAGGACCAGTAGCATAAATTAAGGTAGCTCATACTCATTCTTCTTCCAAATCTCTGCTTTTCCTGACTGCTCCCACAAAATTAAGTCCCATTTCTGTAACCCTACATAAACTATCTTTGCAAAGAGTTCTCAGAGTTATAGTTTAAATATATGTCAAATGCTTTAAATATTGTCTCTTTCTCAGTAGTCTGTGAAATGCGTGGGTTGATTTTGCTCACAGTTGTTTCCTTTGAGCCTGATGAAGTGCTCATAAATATGTGCCGATTAATTTTTTAAAAAATGGATGAATCACTAAGAAGGAAGACAACTGAACAGAAGGAACTGAAGCATAAGAATGGTACTATCTAAAAAGATTTTAAAAGATCTTCAAAATTTATAGCCAGTGTGCGTTCTGCTCTACATAAATACATTAAACATGAGACTTATGTACATTGGTATCTAAGTCAACTACTGTAGTTAGTATTTTTACTTAGTGAAATGAATAAATGGACAATAAAGTTTTCTTATAATTTCTACTACACAAACTTATAATCTGAAGCACGAAGTAAGAATCAGAAATACAGAGAAATTAGTCTAGAGCATGATATACATCAATATTTTAAATAAAACTACACTCTAAGAACAGGGACTAAGCAAGCAGCATGGGAGAGGGCAGGGTCTTTTGAAACTCATGCTCTCTCAGAAAAGCCATACTGAAATCAAGTGAAGTTAATTGACTTTCAGAATACTCATAATTATCAAAGCTATAAAATTTTAGAAAGCAAAGCATTATTATATGTTACTGATCTTTTCCCTGACTGTAATTATGAAAGATGGGTGCTAATGAGTATTAACAAATGAGCTGGTCTATGTTTTGACAGTCCATCTGAGACAGGAAATAGCTGGGCACAGGGTTCTGTGAGAACAGAGAAAGGGCACCTAAGACCCTGGAAAGTCAGCCGGTATCTGTAGTCATGGAACTTAAGAAGGAGTCGGGGGGAAGAAGAAAGTGATTTCACACAAAGGCTACCAGTGTAGGGCACATTTATTGCATCCACAGGTACGTTTTTGTGTCATTTGTCACAAACTAGCACATCAGAGATTGGGAAACACGAGCCTGAAAATACAGTTAAAATAAATTTTGAGATGAGCTTTGTACATCAAGCCTGAATTCTGCAACTTCGCAGAAAAGAAACAAGAAGAAAACAGGAACTCTCTTAAAACTTTTAAATAAGGGAACAGTATGATCAAGTCTGATTTTAACAGCTGCCCTATGGGTACTATGCAGCTGGACATAGCAGCCTGAGTAGAAAGGGATTACATGGGACACGTTTACTGCCATCAGGCAATAAATCCGGTAAGATGTACTCAGGTATCTGCAGATAGAAAGGAAAGTGGAGGAAAATCTAGAGATATTAAGTCACAAGATCAACAGAACCTACTCTCTGGAAATTTGGAGGATAATGGAAATGAAAATGCAAAGCATTGGAGAGATGGAGCATAAGATTCCATATTTCTGGTCTCACCACTGTGTGAGTGACAGTCTCCATTGAAGGTAAAGAATTAGAGCGAAGCCTGGTGAGGGAAACACGGGCAAGGGTGATATTTACTCAGTGTGAGACACTGAGTCCAGGGCCCTTCTAGACAAGTTCACAGAGGTTCATCCACCTTTGGCCTCAGAAAAGATCTCTGCTGGAGCTGCGGATTAGAATAGAGCTGAAGAGAAAACTATAGGAAAGAATAAAACTGGAGAGAGAGAGAGAGAGAGAGAGAGAGAGAGAGAGAGAGAGAGAGAGAGAGAGAGAGGGAGAGGGAGGGAGGGAGAGGGAGGGAGAGGGAGAGAGGGCGTAGAGGAAGTAACGCTCAATTACAGAACCTGGAGATGGCCCAGGCTGCGCTGCAGTGTGGCTGCGGAGGACGCTTCCTACCCGGCCCTGCAGTTGCACACGGCTGGACCACAGCCAGCAAGGCCTCTGGGAGTGGAGAGCTCATTCCCAAGTTTTCACCACGATGTTTATACAGCAGCATTCGGTAAAAGATTCAGCAATAAAAATGCTTTCCATAATATTAAGGGCTAAATTTTCAACAATGCTCTGTGGGATACTCTTTCCTGAGATTGTTATTAGTATTGCTAAAAAAGAAAAAAAAAAAGGAAAAAGATTTCACTCTCAGGGTCTTTAGTCTTCCTAGTATTCATTGTGATGGGCCAGAAAATGAATACAATGTGGGGCATTATGTAAATGTATTTAGTCATTGAAGTATTTTCATTCTTTCTTTATAGGATACTTCATTGAACTTTGCTCCTGAGAGCATACCTAAAGGAAAACACATGTTTATTGAGAATATAATGATCTGAAGAGAGAAAATAAGATTAGCAGAAAAAGTCATTTGACTATAGCACAACCACTACCCTTCTATATAACAAAATATAGAAGTTTCTCCTTTCTCATAATGTGCAGCCTTCAGGAAAGAAGAGACTTCCCAATATCTGAGTCATAGTCACAATGACTGATTGATTTGTCTCAGTAATACAAATCATAACCGGTCGTCATCATCTTTATAAAAACTATAATAAATTATTTTCTGAAATCAACTATAACCCAGATTGAAAGGGATCGCAAAGAAAACTACTAGTAATTATTCATCAGCTCCTTTCTCACAATAACATCTTTATGAGGTGGGTGTTGTGGTATCTGGTGTCCATATGGGAGGCTGAGATCTCAGCTGAGAGATGGCAGTGCTAAGATTCAATCCTCAGCGAATCCAAACTCTTGCTCTTTCCAACTATTCCACCAATACTTTTAGCATTAACTGGTTAAAACCCATAGATAAATATGATATATTCAGTCTTCAGCCCTCATTCTGATTGCTTTTTTTTTTTTAAGTATACAGTGAAGCAGGCACAGTGATGTAGACCTATAATCCCAGCATTTGGCAGGTTGAGACAGAAGGACTGTCATGAGATCTATCTAGGCCAGCCAGGGCTATATAGTGAGTTCAGGGCCAGTCTGAGCTACACAGTAAGACCCTGTCTCCAACCTCACCTACAAAAAATTAATACATAAAGTATAGTCAATATAATCAACAAGAATCATTCAAATATAATGATATCTGTTCTTTCCTCCTGCATAGAATACTTATCTGTAAGTCAGGTAATTATAATTGACTTAAGTGATCATAAGCACTTAAGTCAATAAAAAACTTGATGATGAATAAACAAGACTACAAAGCTTTTCTAGCACTTCATTACCTTCTTTCAGTATGAGATTAAATTGTTCAGTACGTATCTTAAACAGTCATTTTTTAATATTTCCACAATTTCAATTTCACTGATTCCAAATTTTATTCTCCCAATATATTTGAAGAAAATGTCCCTCAATTTGCATCTGTAAGTTGAGGAAAGCTAGTTAGCTTATACCTATAACTATGACTCACTTTCTCAAAGGCTTTTCTTGTGCCAATGACTGACATATCACACAAAATTAATAATCATTAAAATGTCCATTTCTATTATATATCATAACACATCCATCCCTAAGCTGTGCCCACAATCCCTAAAGGAGAACCTGTGACAATTACACTAAGACTTAGTAGAGAAGAACATATATAAATCTCAGCAATGCACAGAAAAACCTCAAGTATAACATATTAGTGTTGACAACTGTCCTCCTGAAAAATGGTGACCACGTTTACTCTGTCACAGTGTCACCCCTGTTTACAATACTCATCATTATGTATAAAAACCTTTCATTAATCATTAATTCTTTTTCCATAATTCACCTCATAATGTCCATTCTAATGAATACTAATGTATATATGTTTTATGTCATAAGATGCACGTTTTATATACAATTCCAAAAGCGACTTCCAGGTTTCAACCACACTCTTCATAGGAGACTGAAAAGCTCAGAAGAGAAAACAAAAGAAAGAGGAACAAGGACACATATTCTTAACAGGATCTAGGATGGTAGTGTCAACTGTCCCTCACGAGAATCCTGACAGCGTGGACTTCAGGCAAGACCAGCATCACAGAAAAGCACAGAGCAGGATTCCTTCAACAACTGCTCAGTTGGAAGATAAAATATAAACAGAGCGACTGAAATATTTAAATATTTACACAACCACAGCTGGAAAAAGACATACATGTAAGTGCTAAGTATTTCAAGGAAATAAATCAAAGTCACATGAGATTTATAATGAGGAAACCAAACTTCTAGTTGGACGTAAACTGCTTGCCACATGGAGAAATCACTTCTACCAGAAACACAAGAAGTAACATTTAAGAGACTGATAATAATATTCTGATGGTTTATCTGTACTTATATATGTCTATGTGATCTTACATATAGGATTATTTTTCATCAATATGGTTTTATTCTTTTTATAATGTCAGACTAATCTTTGTCTTAGATTTAGGGTTTTATTTGTGTTTTTTAATATATCTCTCAATGGATGAGGAAAAACAGTATTTTATTAAAAGTCTTGTTGGAATCCAAATTTCTTTTTCATACAGTTAGATAAAATTATAAAATTGATTATCATTGCCGGGTGTGGTGGCTCACGCCTGTAATCCCAGCATTTCTGAGACAGAAGCAGGAGGATTGCCAAATTCGAGGCTTGCCTGGGCTCCATAGTGAGCTCTGAGCCAGCCTGAACCACAAAGCAAGACCTGGTCTCAAAAAAAAAAAAATGATAATCATTAAAACGTCCGTTTTCATCAGGTATCATAATAAGGCATTACCACCAAAAAAATCATAAAATCGCTAAGATCACACAAGAGGCACAAAATCAATGAGAAGTCGACAGATGTACAATGAATAGAAACAGACAATTCAGTGACATCTGTACGTTGTATATAATGAGCTGGATAACACACTTGTGTCTATAAAATAAGTGAGCTAAAAGAAGCCTTGGTACTTAGCCTTTTTACTCAAGTTCCACTTAAGGAGAAGAATGGCAACCAATTATTAACATACAGTTTACCACAGCCACCAATCCTGTAATTTTCCTGTCAGAATTTCATGCAGCAAGGAGGTATTTGTTAAAGGTAAGAAAGTAGTACCATTAATTGCTCTCTCATCAGGAATAGGTGTAAGTAGACTCTGCAGGTACACGTTTCCCAAACACACTTATATGAGCATAAATAGTTCACCTGATACAGAAAAAGCACTTTCCTCTGAGATTATGTACAGTGAAAAAGTATATGGAAAAAAGAATGTATCAAAAGAACTACATGCTAATGACATTTTCTTTAGTTTCATCTTAGTTTATCTGGATCATTTTATTACCTAAAGAAGTCTATTCAGAAGGAAAAATATAAATATTTTCTAAGCAACAAGTTTAGAATATCCCAATAATTAACTGAGTGTCACTGGCAGAACTTTCCATTTATAACGATTGCTAAAACAGTCCCAAATAATGGCAGTAGCATCAGCTATATTTTAGCAATATATATTATTTTGCTTGTTCGTCTCCAATTTTAATGGTATGGACATGAGAAGAAAGAGACCACCAGCACACGAACCACAGGGATTGCCTCAGTAGAGTCCAGCCAGGCAAGACTTCACGTTGAGACGGAAACTAACTGCACTGCAGAAGATTGCTATCTGAACTCATTCTATTTGTCCTTCAGTAAATTTCCCAGTTACCACACAAATAAGATTTTGCTTTCTGTGAAATATCAAATAAAACACTTCATATAACTTAAAGTCCAATTATTTTCACTTTCTAATGTATAGATTGATCTGTGTAATATTTATATATTGTATTAATGTATTTATGCTCTATACTGAATTGCACTTAGTCCTGGAAGAGATAAGAAATATGAAACATAATCACTGCCCTCAATAGTCCAAAGCTTTCCCAGAGAGAAAATATATGAAATAGTATGATATTTAAAAATAAGAACCACACAAGGGAACACAACAGTAGAAAAATATGAAGCCAGAAGGAAAGATATGGAGAGAAAAAACTTTGGGGAAAGTAATTCCAACAAAAGACTGGATTCAGATTATTTAGATTCCAACATCAAACTTATCAGCTTTTAAACCTGCATAAAAGGCTTAAATCTCTCTGAATACCAGATTTTTCATGTGTGGAAAACAGGCAAAATTATATCTTCTTTACAGATCATTGTAACTCCTGATGCACAAAATATTACATTGACCGATGTATGATTAATACAGAATTTTGGAAGTTGCTATAATCACAATTATTTGATTTTTATGATCCTCTTCTCCATACCATCTCCTTATGTAATTGTATTAGAATTCTTATTTATAATATTTCTCTCCTGCACTTAATCTGCAAACTAACCTTAGTCCCTAGTTTTATTTTTGTTGTTGTTTGTTTCCTTGCTTGTTTTGAGATGGGGTCTCACATTCCAGTTCAGGCTGATCCTGAGTTCACTATGTAGCTAAAGCAATCCTTGAACTCAGCAATCCTCCTGGGTGCTGGGATTATACGCCAGCGAGACCGGCACTGTGGTATGTGGTACTGATTGCTTGTGGGCATGACTCACCATGCCCAGTATTGTTGTATGCAGTTACCAGGGATCAAACCAGGGACCTTGTGCTTGCTAGGCAGGCGCCAGAAACACGAGCTAAATCTTCATTCAGCTCCTCAGTCCCTAGTTTTAGTAAAACATTCGTATCAAAATTTTCAATTTACCCAGTTCTTGGCATATTCTGGTGTGCTTCCTGCAAATTATCTTTCAAAAAATGAGAAGAAAATTATATTTAAAAGTTATTAACACAGCTTATTGTTTTATTGGAAATTGTGATACAGTTTGACTAAAGTTAAACATTTCAGTTCCTTGCACAAAATATTCAAAATATATAGCCATAGTATAGATTGTTGGTTTGTAATAGCATCCCAGTTGTCCATTCTAATGGATTAGAATATCTAAGTCTGATGATATAATAGAATATGTTCTAAAATATAATAGCTAAAATAAAAATGGATTAGATACCTAAATATTAGAACACTAAGCCTGCTACAAAACAGGTTAGAGAGATTTCTTGAAGACATTGGCATAGGGAAAGACTTTATGAACCAAGGTCTTCAGCAGCATAGGAACTAGCACACAGGAATCAACAACTGGGATCTCATCTTATTAAAAAGCTTCTGAACAGCAAGAGAAACCAACCGTAGAGTGAAAAGACAACCATCAATAAGGTAAAAAAAAAAAAAAATACCAGTTGTTTCTTAGACAAAGGGCTACTATCTAGAGTATATAAAGAGCTTTAAGAAAACAGTCCCCCAAATTTAAAGACCCAGTCAAAACTGGGCATCCAAAATGAACAGATATTTTTCAGAGGAAGTAAAAGCAGCTAAGAAATACATGAACAAATGTTCAACATTGCTGATCATTTGAGAGATGCAGATGAAAACAACACTAAGATTCCATCTCACTCCACAAAGAATGGCTGTGATCATGAAATCAACCAACAACAAATGCTGGTGAGGATCCAGGAAGAAAGGAACGCTTCTCCACTGTTGGTGGGAATGTAGACTGGTGCAACCACTGTGGAGACCAGTGTGGAGATTTCTCAGAAAATTAGGATTAGAGGTCCCATTTTACCTGCTATTACCCTGCTATGTATATACATAAAAGATTTTTAAGATTCATATCATAGTGACATATGTTCACCCATGTTTATAGCACCTCAATTTGTTATAGCTAAATCTTGGAAACAGCCCAGATGCTCATCAACAGGAGACTGGATAAAAAAGATTTCACTCGGGAGGCAGAGACAGGAGGATTGCTGAGTTCGCGGCGGCTTGCCTGGGCACCATAGTGAGCTCAGGGCCAGCCTGAACTACAAAGCGAGACCCTGTCTCAAAAAGCAAAAAAAAAAAAAAAAAAAAGATGTTTTTGTTGTCGTTGTCATTTGTTTGTTTGTTTAATGAAATGCAGTAGTACTCTGCTATAGAGCATGATAAATTTGAGTCATTTATACTCAAATGGACATACCTTGAGGACATACTCATAACTGAAATAAATAGGTCACATAATGTAAATACCATATTTTTTCTCTGACATGTGAACTCAAGATGTAAATGAGTTCTAAAATATATGGTAGATATTGTTAAATAGAAAATATTCAAAGTAAAGAAGGGGGTAGTCATAAGTGAAGGAAAAGAAAAAATTCGATGATAAAAAAGGAAACAAAACAAGTATAAAGGGGGGCAGGTGGATAGTGTGGGAGGCAGAGGAATGGGAAAAAATGAGATTCAAGTTGTGTAAGTACTGGTACAAATTCTCAATGTCAACTGTGGTCATAACTTGTAAATAAAATGTACCAATACAATAAATTTTT
>PVIC010022105.1:0-27968 GCA_004025085.1 Thryonomys swinderianus
ATTACAGGCGTGAGCCACCACGCCCGGCACTGTGGTAATGTGGTACTGATTGTTGGTGGGCATGAGTCTCCACGCCCAGCATTGTATGTGGCTACCAGGGATCAAACTCAGGACCTTAAGCTTGCAAGGCAGGCGCTGGAACCACTGAGCTAACCCTCCGGCCCGGAAAAAGTGTTTTATGGTCTACATAGATTGTAGTGCTTACCACACATTTTAGATTGCTAAGCATAAAGATTATCACAAGACGCAAAGTTGTTGTTTTGGGTTTTTTTGTTTGGGTGTGGTGTTTTGTTTTGTTTTGTTTGAAATAGGGTCTCGCTTTGTAGTTCAGGCTGGCTCTGAGCTCACTATGTAGCCCAGGCAAGCCTCGAACTCAGCAATCCGCCAGTTTCTGCCTCCCAAGTGCTAGGATTACAGGTGTGAGCCACCACGCCTGGCTATTTGTTTGGTTTTTTAAACAGGTTCTCACTTTGTAGTTCAGGCTGGCACTAAGCTCACTATGTAACTCAGACAAGCCTCGAACTCAGCAGTCCTCCTGCCTCTGCCTCCCGAGTGCTGGAATTACAGCTTGAGCCACCAAGCCCTGCATTTGTGGTATGTGGTGCTGGTTGCCATTGGGTGTGAGTCACTATGCTCAGTATTGTGGTATGTGGTTACTGGGGATCGAACCAGGGTCCTTGGGCTTGCTAGGTAGCCACTAGAACCACTGAGCTAAATCTCCGGTCCAAGACCCAAAGATTTAATGGAGGTGAAACTATTGCTCCCGGTAAAACAACTGAACTGAAACCTTTACATGGAAAACTGACTCCAGTGGTTATGCTAGAGTCCTTCACATCTCCTGCTTCTGAAAACGTGTCAAAGGAAAATATCTTCATTTTAGAGATGAGGAAGTAACCCTAAAAAATACAGGATCTGAGTTGTAAAAGAGACGCTAGCCCCCAGACTCGTTGGGGAGATGGTGTGTATTTGTGCCTGTAGGATGCTGTCTTTGAGAATTTGCTTTGTGTATAGTATGTTTGGAATAAAATGTTATGTCTGAAGTTAAATCTTCATCCTGATGTTTTAATGAAAAAGGCAAAGTGGGGTAGTTTAGAGATAACTTTGACCTTCAAATGGACTTTTTTTGAGAAGAGGCAGTTTGTACAAATTCTTTTGTTTCTCATTCTGTCTGTCAATGAAATAGAGCTTATATTTTGTTTAATGCTTTAAATTTTTATTTTGCTATGTATTTGCAGGATGATATTATGGTCAGTCGATGCATGTACATAACACATCTTAATTTTTATATAAGTTTTAAGATGGGAAAATTCTGTTACTAGAATGCTTTAATTCTTGCAAGAAAGTATATAGGTAGATGACGTTAAAATAGACTGGCGTTATAATGACGTAGGTGATTTGGAATTTGCATATGTCAGAATTGATTAGCTTATTGAAAATCATTTGCTTAATAATCAGTTGATGTTGCCAAAATATTTTTCAGAAGTGGGTTGAGTATTTGACATGCAAAGTACTCCAGAATCTAACATTTTGAGTCCAGTGTGATGTGGTTTGCTTTTTTAATTGTTTTGGTTCTGGGAATCAATTCAGGACCTGGGCTTGCAAAGAAGTTACAGTATCACTGAGCTAAATCCTTACCCTTGGTTTCTGTTTATCTGTATGTAAGAATTTTTTTAAAAACAAAAGCCTAGTTTCCTTTCAACAATTTTAAGGTGTTACATGAATTTGAGTAATTATGCTAGTAAGAATTGTAAAGCTGTTTGAGTTTTCTCTCGTTCAGTTGAACATGTAAGGGCATATTTACCTACGATGCTCATTAAGGTGCTGATCTAATCTTACATCTTAGTTATGACTGTTCTGTATCCCAGACTTTGTTTTGAGACAGGATCTTGCTTTGTAGTTCAGCAAACTCACTATATGTGGCTAGGACTGGCCTCAAACTCAAGGCAATCTCAGTGCTGTGATCACAGGCACACTACCACACCCTGCTAATAATTATAGACTTGGAGCCAGGGCCTCGCCTCAGCTGCTCAGCCTGACCTTAAACCTGGCAACTCTCTTAACTCAGGCAGAGTGTTGGGCTTGAAGCTGTCAAGCCACCTTGCCTAGCAGTTTTTAAAATTTGAAATGACATTTTTTAGCTGAGGTTTTTTTCTTGTATGTTCAGATTGTTTCTCTAGAAATTTTTTAAATAACTTCATATTTTTAATGTTTCTCTTAAGTTTGAATGTTTCAACATTGTAAACTCTAGTTTTCCACATTGTAAGCTCTGTTATATAAACTTGCCTTGTTAAAATAGGAACTTTGGGATTAATTTAAATAAATTAGTTATATTTGCATAGTATCAAATCTTGAACCATTTATTCGGTTCCTGAGCTGTGTATGGATAGATCCATCCAACATAATCCAGTTTCATCCTGTGTAAATTACTCCAATTTGCTAAATCCTTAAAAAGCTGAATTATTTTTTTCTATGCTATGTTGAATGCCTATTTTGAAGATTCAAATTGATTTTTTTTTTTATTTTTTTTTTTTTTTTTGAGACAGGGTCTCGCTTTGTAGTTCAGGCTGGCCCTGAGCTCACTATGGTGCCCAGGCAAGCCACCGCTAACTCAGCAATCCTCCTCTCTCTGCCTCCTGAGTGCTGGGATTACAGGCGTGAGCCACCACGTCTGGCATTGTGCTATGCTGTGTTGACTGTTGGTGGGCGTGTCTCCACGCCCAGCATTATATGTGGTAACTGGGGATCGAACTCAGGACCTTGCGCTTGCGAGGCAGGCGCTGGAACCACTGAACTAACCCTCCGGCCCTCCAATTGATTTTTAAACAAATTGTAAAATGGGATAGAAAATTTAGTTCCTCCCAAATCAGTACCAGAATAGGACCTTTTATGTTACTTTATGTAGACTCTTCTCCTCCCCAGACAGGGTCTCACTTTGTAGTTCAGGCTAGCCCTGAAATCACTTCGTAGCCCAGACAAGCCTTGAACTCAGCAATCCTCCTGCCTCTGCCTACCAGGTGCTGTAATTACAGGCTTGAGCCACCATGGCCAGCATTGTGGTATGTGGTACTGGGAATCGAACTTGGGACTTTGAATTTGTTGGACAGACACCAGAACTCCTGAGTTAAATCCCCAACCTTATATAGATACTCTTTAGATCCTGAAACTATTTCCAGAATCCTGTTAACAATAAGAATACTGGTTGGGTTTTATTAATACTCAACATCAGATTTTTGTGTTTTTTAGTATTTTAAATTGAAAAACTACTGCCTTCTCCTTTGTACATGCAGGCTAAAGACTCTTCTATTTTTGAGACAGACAGGGTTTTGATTTGTATTTCAGGCTGGCCCTGACCTCACTATGTAGTTCAGGCAGACGTCAAACTCTGCAATCCTGCTGCCTCTGCCTCCTGAGTATGGGGCTTACAGATGTGAGCCACCATTGCTGCATTGTATGTGGTACCAGAGATCTAACTCAGGACCTTTTTTGCCATTTATCTTTTAAAATGTGATTTATAATAGATTCATAATAGATGTTTTGTCTTGAATAGAACGTCTTCAGAGAATTTCATTTTGATTCCATATAGTTAATGAAAAGAATCAGATCATATGAATCTGGAATAAAATTGATGTTAAGCTTAGTAAAGTTTTTATTTTGTTGATGTATTTGATGTACTAACTATATTTTTCATATAATGACAAGAACCCAAGATTAAAAAGAATGTAAAAGCCAGGTATGGTTGGCACATTCCTGTAATCCCTGTATTCTGGGAGGCCAAGGCAGGAAGTTTGGAAATTAGGTATATTCTATCTCAATGAAGAGTAGAGTGAGGATGTAGTGATGTGCGAAGGTGCTGGGCTCAGTCCCCAGTGCCACAAAAGGGAAGTGGGGAGGGTGCTGTAGAACTGCAGTGTTGCTGAGTAAGGACATAGTTGCACCATGCCAGAGTTTGATCCTGAGGGTAATAGGCTTATCCTCTTTTTCTTCCCATTTCACCTATAACCCTACTCACTCGTGGTCCAGACTTTACTGCCGTGCCACACCCATTAGGGACACCTCAGGTAATCGAAACGGCAGCATCCTGCTCAGGTTCGCCCAAGGTCAGGACTACATTATCAGTGTTAGTCTTTACTTTGTTCATCTTTCCTTTTTGAACAAATTAGAGCTGTTTACTCATGTATGTTAGTAGATGAGGGCAAGGCAGAGCCCATAGGTCTTCTGGTTCCATGCTGACTAATCTTACTTTACTGAAAAACTAGAAGGGATGCCAGGGTAGGAGAGGAAGACAGACTCTGGTGGTAACTTAGAAAACTCTTAAGTTTCCTAGACTCAATTTGGTGGGTGTTTTTGTTTTTTGGACACAAATCACCTAACACCTTCCTCCTGGCTTGAACCACTGATACATTAAATGCATAATTAAATTTGAGTAATTATTGCCCAAATATAAATATTATTCATATCAATTAAAATATTACAATTCCATTTACTTCAAAAATTAAAAGAAATTTGTATTCATGAATAGTTGATCCATAATTCTCTTAAGTTTTAGCCTGGAAATCTAACAGTTCATTGCTAATAAGTACAATACAGTAGCATTTATAAATGCAACCAATTATAACACCTCATCTGCTAAAGCAGTGCCTTTCTTTGAATTACTGTAATTCAAGATTCTGAGAAGCAGTATAAGCTGCACAATGGGACAGTTGTGTATATACCATCCGTGGTTCAAGCTTGTGAGAACAATCAGAGTCAAATTGCCTGGCAGTGAGACATGAATTATGGCCCCATCATGGGGATCAATAAGTTTTAAAGCACCATACGTCTTTGTTTTGTTTTGTTTTGTTTGAGACAGGGTCTCACTTTGTAGTTCAGGCTGGCTCTGAGCTCACTATGTAGCCCAGGCAAGCCTCGAACTCAGCAATCCTCCTGCCTCTGCCTCCCGAGTGCTGGGATTACAGGCGTGAGCCACCATGCCCGGCTTTTTTTTTTTTTTTTTGAGACTGTCTCACTTTGTAGTTCAGGCAAGCCTTGAACTCTGCAATCCTCCTGTCTCTGCCTCCCAAGTGCTGAAATTACAGCCATGAGCCACCATGCCCAGCATTATGGAATGAGGTACTGACTGCTGGTAGGCATGAGTCCCTGTGCCCAGTATTGTTGAATGGTTACTGGGGATTGAACCAGGGACCTTGCATTTGCAGGTGCCAGAACCATTGAGCTAAATATCTGGCCTTGTGGAGGGTTAGCTCAGTGGTTCCGGCGCCTGCCTTGCAAGCACAAGGTCCTGAGTTCAATCCCCAGTAACCACTTACAATGCCGGGCGTGGTGGCTCACGCCTGTAATCCCAGCACTCAGGAGGCAGAGGCAGGAGGATTGCTGAGTTCGAGGCTTGCCTGGGCTACGTAGTGAGCTCAGGGCCAGCCTGAACTACAAAGCGAGACCCTGTCTCAAAAAAAAAAAAAATCTGGCCTTGTACTTCTAATTTTTAATAAATGCTCTGTGACTTCGAAATAGCTAAAGCATTGAATTTAGCACAAAGCTCTATACTTGAGGTATTAGGGGGCCTTTTTTTTTTTTTTTTAAGCTCACCATGTAGCCCAAGCTAGCCTAGAACTCCTAGCAATCCTTCTGCCTCTCTGCCTGCTGAGTGCTAGGATTATAGTTGAGAGCCATCACGCCTGACATTGTGGTTTGTGGTAGTGGGGCTCAAACTTGGTACCTTACACTCGTCAGACACTGTAACCACTGCGCTAAATCCCTGGCCCTCTTATTTTTTAATATGCCAGATACATAGGATTTGGGTAAGTAAATGGCTGGGTGTAAAATGTTTCCTGCATACTGAACTGTTGATGCAGTAGTATAAAGAAATGGAAGGGTGCTTGGATTTCTAGAGTTAATATTTGTAGGTAACTCGAGTTAGTTATTCTTCCTTGGTAGTTATATAGGAACTTGCTTATTTCCTGTATTATGTGAGAGCGTACATTTTTCAACAGGGTGGTTCATTCTGGAATTTAATATGATGAGCACTTCATTCTCTGCCACTAAGAAAGGGAGTTTATACTCAATATTCTGCACTTCATGGCTTTGATTTTGTAGTCAGAAACAAAAATACCAGTAATGAAAGAAAATTATTTCCATGTGGTTGTATTCCTGTACTTAACAGTAAATACATTGTTGGAGTAGATTAAAAGAAATCGTTTCAGGGTTACGAATGTATTGATAATTGTGGTAAATTGTTGGTATTGACAGCATCATTATTTATTGTATCCTTTCAAATTGGCTATTGGAGCCCTAGTAGTGTAAGCTTCTAATTCTAACTACTCTGGGAACTTCTGCAGAAAGAACACAAACTCTAAGCCCCCTTTCAGAAGGAGATGCCTTTTGATTGTGCCATATAGCTTAGTGGCAGCACACTTGTGTAATATGCCGGAAGCCTTAGGTTTCATCCACAGCAGTCAGTCCCCCACTGCCACCCCCATGCCTGTCCCCTCCGCCCCCGCTCCATTCATTCTACTTGCTAGTATTTTGGTCTTCTGTATATGACAACAGATCCTAGAGTATTTTGTTGTTACCATATAGCCTTGATCATTATTTCAGTGTTTGGACAAGAAAAAGAATTTATTTAAAAAGTGATTGCTGGGGCCGGAGGGTTAGCTCAGTGGTTCCGGCGCCTGCCTTGCAAGCGCAAGGTCCTGAGTTGGATCCCCGGTGACCACATATAATATTGGGCGTGGAGGCTCACGCCTGTAATCCCAGCGCTCGGGAGGCAGGGACAGGAGGATTGCTGTGTTTGCGGCAGCTTGCCTGGGCTACATAGTGAGCTCAGGGCCAGCCTGAACTACAAAGCGAGACCCTGTCTCAAAAAGCAAAAGAAGTGATTGCTGGACTTTAGTGTACTTTTTTTTGTTGTTGTTTTGTTTTTTTTCTTTGTTTTTCTTGAGACAGGGTCTCGTGGTATGCAGTATTGATTGTTGGAGGGCGTGAATCTCCACGCCCAGCATTGTATGAGGTTACCGGGGATCGAACTCAGGACCTTGCACTTGGGAGGCAGGCGCCGGAACCACTGAGCTAATCCTCCGGCCCTTTTTCTTTTTGTTTTTGAGACAGGGTCTCGCTTTGTAGTTTGGGCTGGCTCTGAACTCACTGTGTAGCCTAGGCAAGCTTCGAACTCAGCAATCCTCCTGTCTCTACCTCCTGAGTGCTGGGATTACAGGCATGAGCCACCACACCCGGCTTTAGTGTACTTTTTTAAAAGGGAATTTAACTTGTTTGAAAATGTTCACCGGGTCAGTGCATTAACATTAGTTTGGTTTCAGGCTGGAGGTTTAGCACCTGCCTCGCAAAATGTAAAGTCCTGAGTTCAATACCCGGTAACCACGTACAATGCTGGGCATGATGACTCACACCCGCCAGCAATCAATACCACATACCACAATGCCAGGCATGGTGGCTCACACCTGTAACCCCAGCACTAGGGAGGCAGAGGCAGAAGGATTGCTGAGTTCAAGACTTGCCTGGGCTACAAAGCCTGAACTACAAAGCGAGACCTTGTCTCAAAAAAAAAAAAAATTAGTTTGGTTTGTCATTTTTGGTCTTTGTGTTTTTTGGTACTGGGTGTGAAGCCCAGGGTCTCATATACTGGATAAGCATTCATCTTTGAGATACAATCTCACTAACCTAGGGTGGTCCTGGCATTTGTGATTCTCAAGGGTTAAGCTCAAGAGTAGGTGGAATTATAGACATGCTTTTTATTTTTGATTGAGACATTGATTATGTCTTTGGTAACAGCTGTAACTTTAAAAAGAAAATTTCATGAGGACACAAATATTTTCAAGTATATTGCTATCTTTTATAAATAGATTGCCATCTTTTATATGTAGATTACCATCTTTTATACATATAGGTGTATGGGCATAATTAGTTCATGTGGAATAGTGGAAATTTCATGTTTTGTTTTGTATTTGAGCCACGGTCTTGCTTTGTAGTTCAGGCTGGCCCTGAGCTCACTGTGTAGCCCAGGGAAGCCACAAACTCGGCCTCCCGAGTGCTGGGATACAACAAGCTTGAGCCACCACGCCTGGTATTGTGGTATGTGGTTAACAGGGATCGAACCAGGGACTTTGCGCTTGCTAGGCAGGTGCCGGAACCACTGAGCTAAATCTCTGGCCTGGAAATTTCATGTTTTGCTTAGCACAAATAATTTTTCTGTCGTGAAAGTAAGGTCTTTCAAAGTTAGAATGTTGAGAGTAGTAAAAGTTTGTTTTTTTGAAACAGGTTCTTGCTTTGTAGTTCGGGCTGGGCCCTGAGCTCACTGTGTACCTCAGGCAAGCCTGGAACTCACAGCAGTCCTCTTGCCTCTGCCTCCTGAGTCCTGGGATTACAGGTGTGAGCCACTGCTCCCAGCCCTGTGGTGTGTGATACTGACTGTGGTGGCCATGAGTCACCACACCCATTATTGTTGTATGTGGTTACTGGGGATCAAACCAGGGACGTTGTACTTGCTAGGCAGGTGCTAGAACCACTGAGCTAAATCTCCAGCCCCTTACAAGCTTATACTACATGTTTGATTTGTGTCACATCTTGATGGTGTAGATAGTGTTTGATGCTGATGCTCCATCCACTAAGATTAATGTCTGGCATGTGTGGCCAGCATCCAGGCAGTATTTCCTGAAGGAATGAGGGCAAGCAGAGCAACATGTGCAATATGATTGCCCATCAGATAGGATTCAAACTGCCATATTCCATAGTGTGTCAGACTTCTGTTCAGTAATTTGCTTTCCCTGAGAAGCTGTATTCTAGATTTTAGGTGTGAGGGTACTGGCCTTTGGAAAGGAGTATTCTCAATTGCAAATTGATGACGGCTCACTGTTTCATGTTCTCTCAGATTGAGTGAATCAGATGCCTGATTTCAATCAATCAGCAACTCAAGCTGATTCAAATGGATGTGCACCATCCACTTCCACTTTGCCTCTGAGGGTGAGGCAGTGTCATTGTGGTTGTGCCAAGCCTTCTGCGGCCTAAGAGGTTGTCAGAGTGTTGAGCCATAGTATGAGGAAATTGGAATTTCTGTATGTGTATACCTGTGTACATTGTATGTGAGAGTGTATCAGCCATACAGATGGAGAGGTGTCATTCTCCAGATGTCCATGCACTTCACATGCTTTGGGTCATTTTCACTTCCACTACCCCTTGCCTTCTACTCAAGTGATTTGTGTTTTTTTTGTTGTTGTTGCTATTTTTTGTTGTTGTTGTTTTACCTTTTGAAGTGTCCATTTATATATTCCAGGCAGGGCCTTGCTTGAATTTTGGGTTCTGTTGCTGCAGTCATCCTAATGGAATCTCAGGCATACAGCCCCATGTCCCACTTGTTTGACTGTAATTGTGTTGCCTAAGTTACATGACCTGTTGTTTTCTCTCGATGTAGGAACTTAGTGATTTGGCCCGTGACCCTCCAGCACAATGTTCTGCAGGCCCAGTTGGGGATGATAGTAAGTAACTTCTAAGTTGATATCTGGCTAACTTGAAAAAAGCTTTGTGTGTTTCGAGATGATGGAGTGTTTTGTTTTTCTTTTCACAGTGTTCCATTGGCAAGCCACAATTATGGGACCTGTAAGTATTCTTTATTTTAAAATATCACGTGTAATTGAAAAAGTCAGTTATTGGGCCGGAGGGTTAGCTCAGTGGTTCCGGCGCCTGCCTTGCAAGCGCATGGACCTGAGTTCGATCCCCGGTAACCACATAGAATGCTGGCGTGGAGACACACCCACCAACAATCAACACCACATACCACAATGCCGGACCTGGTGGCTCACGCCTGTCATCCCAGCACTCGGGAGGTAGAGACAGCAGGATTGCTGAGTTCGTGGCGGCTTGCCTGGGCACCATAGTGAGCTCAGGGCCAGCCTGAACTACAAAGCGAGACTCTGTCTCCAAAAAGCAAAAAAAAAAAAAGAAAGAAAGAACGAAAAAGTCAGTTATTGCACTGATTCTAATTTTTAATTTTGTACGTATCTTTTATTACGTAGTTACCTCGGTGTGTGGGATTTTTGAGTGCTGGGGATCAAACTCAGGACCTTGTACTTGTAAGGCAGACACAGCATCACTGAGCTTAATCCCTGGCCCAGTAGTTACCTTGTTTTTCATGTGCTATAGTTGTGCTGTATTTGAAAAGAATGACAGAATGAAATGGTCATTTGTTGTATACTTTGCCTCCATGTGAATATAGAGTGCAGTATCGAGGCTACCACATCCTATTTACCTCAGTCTAGCTTTCCTTGATAGTGGTGTCATTGAGACGCTTGTTACTTACAGTTCACTGTCTCTAATTCGGTCACTATTTGTAAAGGTAATGTTCTACACCTGATAATTTGATGTTCCATTTGGTACATAACTTTAGATTTATACAAAATTTGAATACATGTGGGCAGAAAGTTTTTTGCTTTGTTTTGTTTTTGAGACAGTGTCTTGCTTTATAGTTCAGGCTGGCCCTGAGCTCACTATGCCGCCCAGGCAAGCCTCGAACTCGGCAATCCTGCCTCTGCCTCCCGAGTGCTGGGATTACAGGTGTGAGCCACCACACCTGGCAGAAAGTAATATTTTGAATGTAGCAGAATTCCTGTTGTGCATAGATGAGAATGTATGCTGAGTAATTGAATATTCAGAATAATGGATACCATCTAAGAATTTTGGAAATGTAGAGCACACTAATAGAAACATCATAGGCTAAGACTATTACAAATAACTTAAAAATTTAGCCACTGGCCTGGAGGGTTAGCTCAGTGGTTCCGGCGCCTGCCTTGCAAGCGCAAGGACCTGAGTTCAATCCCTGGAAACCACATATAATGCTGAGCGTGGATACTCACGCCCACCAACAATCAGCACCACATACCACAGTGCTGGATGTGGTGGCTCACGCTTGTAATCCCAGCACTCGGGAGGCAGAGACAAGAGGATTACTGAGTTCGCAGTGGCTTGCCTGGGCACCATAGTGAGCTCAGGGCCAGCCTGAACTACAAAGCGAGACCCTGTCTCCAAAAAGCAAAAAAAAAAAAAAAAAAAACTTTAGCCACTGGGCCAGGGATTTAGCTCAAGTGGTACCGTACCTATCTTGGAAGCATGAGGGCCCAAGTTCGATCCTTGATACCACCAAAAAAAATATATATAGCCACTGTTTAGGGCTTCTGTTCAGTACATGTGTATCCTGCCAAAAACACTGCTGGTTTCCCACTTGTTAAAGTAACAGTGTGTACTAGGTGGGGAAATGATTGTTACCATTAATATCTCATTAAAGAAAGTGCCTTCAGAAGAGTTGCCTTTGTGGATGGCATTGGATCTGTAAGTATTTTTTTCAGTGACTGACTTTTCATAGCTTAGTAGTTTCCCTGTCTTTTTTTTTTTTCACCCCATTAGCAGGAATTAAACTCAGGGCCTTGTGCTTGTAAGGCAGGTATGGTGCCACTAAATTAAATCACTGGCCCATGGTTTTTAGGGACAGAGTCTTGCCATGTACTTTACATTGGCTTTCTTGAACTCACTGTATTACCCCCCAGTCTGGCCTTACATTTGTGGTGATCCTGCCTCATTTCCAAGTGCTGGGATTACAGGCATGTGCCACCATATCTGGCCTTATTTCCCTGTTTTAATAACCACTATATGTACAGCAATAAGCATACAAATGAACACATAGAGAAGATCCTTGCCAGTCCTTCAGAAAATTAAAATCTGAGGAGAGGAGAGCATTAAAACAAGTGTTAAAGTGAAGGAGATTTAGCTCGGTGGTTCCAGCACCTGCCAAGTTTAGCAAGCACAAGGTTCCTGATTCCATCCCCGCAGTCACATACAACAGTACTGGGCATGGTGGCTCACACCTGTATTCCCAGCACTTGGGAGGCAGAGGATTGCTGAGTTCCATGCTTGCCTGGGCTACATAGTGAGCTCAGGCTCAGCCTGAACTACAAAGTGAGACCCTGTCTCAAAAAAAGTGTGTCAAGATGACAAATAGTAATAATATTACTATTCACATTATGAAGAGCTGAGTAGAAGAAATTATGGCAAGCCGGGCGTGGTGGCTCACGCCTGTCATCACAGCACTTGGGAGGCAGAGGCAGGAGGATTGCTGAGTTCAAGGCTTGCCTGGACTACACAGTGAGCTCAGAGCCAGCCTGAACTACAAAGCAAGACCCTGTCTCCAAAAAAAAAAAAAAAGAAAAGAAATTATGGCAAAGAGTTTATATTGTTAGCTACTAAAAAATACTGGGTTCTCATTAAACTGCAGAGCCAGGACTGTACATTTTGTTTCTTTGAAGACTGTATTTAAAATTTAAATTTTGTTTCAAATATACTTACCTGATTTCTATATGTTTTATTTTTAATACAGGAAGTATTGACTTACCAACCTTGACTTACAAGGCATTTAAAATTTGGCAGTCTCCTAATAAAATCCCCTTGATTAGGCCCTCTTTCACAAGCAGCAGTGACTTGGGACAGTGGTACCTTCCATTTGGAGATGGGATCTATATCTTGGCAAAGTCCCTACCTGGTTCCTTTCAGTTTGCTACCTAAGTTTTCAAAGTAGTTAACTTTTGTAACCTAGAGTTTTCCACTAGGAGTTAGCAGTTTTCTGAATAGAGAATTCAGTAAAGTGCTTTACCATGTTTATACCAGATATAACTGAGTCAGAGGATACTTTAGGATAGTCTCATTATAAAGCTTCTCAATTCTAACAAGGCACTTAAGGATTGGTAATGCAGATTTTTGCTTGAATAGTGTATTTTCCTCTTTAGGAAAGTAGGAATTTTTCCTCTTTGTTGTGATATTTTAGTGTAACATACATGGAAATACTTCAACCCTTAAAAGGGGATTTTTTTTGTTAAAGATGAAGTGCATGTTATATGAAGCCTCTATTCCTGGTTAGATGCCAATGTATAGCCATATTTAACAAACACATGCTTATCTAATAAAAGCAGGTAAATATGTTCTGGTTTGTTTCTTCCCTCTACTCTTTGCAGGTTCTGCTTTGTAGTGTTACATTTTTTAAACATAAAGTTTGTAGGGCTCAATTTAAATAGTTCTTCTTTTAGTGGTTGAACCTGGATCTTTTTGCTTTTTGGAGACAGGGTCTCGCTTTGTAGTTCAGGCTGGCCCTGAGCTCACTATGGTGCCCAGGCAAGCCACTGCGAACTCAGCAATCCTCCTGTCTCTGCCTCCCGAGTGCTGGGATTACAGGCGTGTTGAACCTGGATCTTGCTGCGTAAATAGATTGTGTCTCATGTGTTTCTTTCTCATTTTCATAATGTCTATAACACTTGATTTGATTATTTCATGTACTTTTTAGTTCCTTATATTAGAGTTGAAGCTGTAACAGTAAAAACTGTTCTTTGGGCTTTATTATTTTACAGGGGTTTAAAAATAAATGAGCTCAGGCCAGAGATTTAACTCAGTGGTTCCAATGCCAATCCCCATTAACCACATACAACAACACTGTGCATGGAGACCAACCAGCAATCAGTACCACATACCACAGTGCCGGGCGTGGTGGCTCATGCCTGTAATCCCAACACTCGGGAGGCAGAGGCAGGAGGATTGCTGTGAGTTCCAGGCTTACCTGGGCTACACAATGAGCTCAGGGCCAGTCTGAACTACAAAGCAAGACCCTGTCTCAAAAAAAAAGAAAATAACTAAGCTCTGTTAAACATGTCTTTGAGTTGGCTTTTGAAAGTTAGAGGCAGTTAAGCAGTTTTTTTGTTTTTTTTGTTTTTTTGTTTTGCTTTTTGAGACAGGGTCTCGCTTTGTAGTTCAGGCTGGCCTTCAGCCCACTATGGTGCCCAGGCAAGCCACCGCGAACTCAGCAATCCTCCTGTCTCTGCCTCTTGAGTGCTGGGATGACAGGTGTGAGCCACCACATCGGGCATTGTGGTATGCACTGTGGATTGCTGGTGGGCGTGTCTCCACGCCCAGCATTGTATGTGGTTACCGGGATCGAACGCAGGACCTTGCACTTGCGAGGCAGGTGCCGGAACCACTGAGCTAACCCTCCGGCCCAGTTAAGCAGTTTTTATATTTTTCACTTAAAATCTTAAAGTAGGTCACTATCTTAGCACTTTGTCAGTCTTGTCTCGATTGACCTTCAGAAAACTTGTATTTGGCCATTGGTTCTGTCACTTAGCATTCACATCAAGCTTTCAATCTCATTGTATTGCATTGTACAGTAGAATGACATAGATATCCTACATTTGTTTAAAATTAAAGTGAAGGACCGGAGGGTTAACTCAGTGGTTCCAGCATCTGCCTCGCAAGCACAAGGTCCTGAGTTGGATCCCGGTAACCACATACAATGCTGGGTGTGGAGACTCACGCCCACCAGTAATCAATCAGAGACTCACACGCCCACCAGTAATCAATACCACATACCATAGTGCCAGTCGTGGTAGCTCATGCCTAAAATCCCAGCACTCGGGAGGCAGAGACAGGAGGATTGCTGAGTTTGAGGCTTGCCTGTACTACATAGTGAGCTCAGAGCCAGCCTGAACTACAAAAGTGAGACCCCTGGCTCAAAAAAAAAAAAAATTAAAGTGAAAACAGCAAGTACTCTCAAATGATAGCTTTGGTACTAATATTTGTAAAATAATTTTTTGAGGCAGTTCGCCATTAAAATTTTAATGAAGAGTTGGGGAATATGCCTGCTTGGTAAATGCAGGGGCCTGACTTCAATCCCAGGTATGGCAAAAAAAAAAGTAATGAGCGCACCAGCAAAGGAGAAAGGGCACTGCTTTGTAGTATGATTTAGTTTTCTTTCCATTTCTTTTTTAAATTTGCAGTACTGGGAATTGAACTCAAGACCTTGGCACTGAGCTGTAGCCATAAATATGCAGTATTATCCTCCCCCTATGCCACCAGTCTTGAGATAGGGTCTTGCTACTTTGCCTAAGCTAGACTCAACTCCCAGGGTCTTGGGGTTAAAGGAAGGTACATCAGTGTGTCTGGTGTTTTTTTTTTTTTTTTTTTGCTTTTTGAGACAGGGTCTCGCTTTGTAGTTCAGGCTGGCCCTGAGCTCACTATGGTGCCCAGGCAAGCCGCCGCGATCTCAGCAATCCTCCTGTCTCTGCCTCCCGAGTGCTGGGATTACAGGCGTGAGCCACCAGTCCTGCATTGTGGTATGTGGTATTGATTGCTGGTGGGCTTGTCTCCACACCCAGCATTATATGTGGTTACCGGTGATTGAATTCAGGACCTTGCGCTTGCGAGGCAGGCGCCAGAACCACTGAGCTAACCCTCCGGCCCAAGCATGTCTGTCTTTTAAAGAAATCTATATTCTGTTCCAGATCTCTTGGCTTATTATGGAGAATTCAGTTGGTGTTTTCTGTTTTTTGTTTTTTTAATGCAGTACTAGGGATCAGACTCAGGACCTTGGGCTTGCCAGGCAGGCACAGTGCCACTGACACTCGGTTACACTTTTTTTTTTTTTTTTTGCTTTTTGAGACAGGGTCTCGCATTGTAGTTCAGGCTGGCCCTGAGCTCACTATGGTGACCAGGCAAGCCGCCGCGAACTCAGCAATCCTCCTGTCTCTGCCTCCCGAGTGCTGGGATTACAGGCGTGAGCCACCACGTCTGGCTCGGTTACACTTTTGTAAAAAAAAAAAAAAAATTTTTTTTTCATGGTTTTAGATGAGTATTTTGAGGAGCCAGTTGAATAAATTTTAAAAACCCATTTCAGTTGTGATGTTCTTGAAGGTGATTGTCACATGGACTAACGTTTTGCTTTACACTGCACAGTGGTGAGTAAATAAGCCACTTTAATTGCAAAGTGATTTGTGCACAACTGGCTTTCATTAAAGGAAATATTCTATACATGTAATACTTTGTTCTAAAATTACAGTGTAACTAAGAATAATTGCTAAATGTGCTTTTAGTTTCTGGGTATTTTTTTCCAAAACTTTAGTAAATTAAGGCATGATTTTTTCCCACTAAGATGAACTGAATTTTCTTTGAATAAGAGTCTTCATTGCAGTGCAAACAGGTAATTTTTGACTCATTATCAGAGGAATACTTAGAAAATGTAAATGTTTACTTGGTAATGAGTTTTCTTTAAATATTAAGGTTAAAAATATTTTTTCTTCACAGAATGACAGCCCATATCAAGGCGGTGTATTCTTTTTGACAATTCATTTTCCTACAGACTACCCCTTCAAACCACCTAAGGCAAGTATTTTCATAATCTCTTCCTGTAGATGTACACTATTTCCAGAGGAACAAGTATTCTTCAGAAGTAGGCTTCTGTGTAAGACTGGGTATATGTTTTTTTGGTTGTTGTTTTTTGAGACAGGATCTCGCTTTGAAGTTCTGGCTGGCCCTGAGCTTACTGTAGCCCAGGCAAGCCTGGAACTCAGCAGTCCTCCTGCCTCTGCCTTCCAAGTGCTGGGTTTACTGGCATGAGCCACCACGCCCAGTTGGGTATGTTTTGAAGAGTAATAGAAGCTGAAATACGTCTATATGTAGGTGTACACACACAGCTGGCTGTTTGGAGAGTTAGACATGGGCTTGAAGTTTATAAGTGGGAAGATTTGTCCTTAATGTCACAGAGCTCAGTTTCCTTTGGAACTTTTTTTCGTGTTTGTTGGTCACATACAGTTTGGCATTGTTTTGATAGTAGCCATCAGATCAATTTCAAGAGCTAGTGTTCTGAGGTGACTAGTTTATAGACATTGAAAGCATACAATCCTTGACTTTATAACCACTAAAATCAGCCTGTGAATAACAAGATAGTGTATATAAGACATTGTGATACATCACTGCAACAGTAATGCTGAAGGTGCTGTGTGATAGTGCCATTGCATGAAATACTTTTGTAATACTCAAATTTTGGTTTTATGCCTAGTGGAATTACAAACTTGACTGTGTGACTAAGTCCATTCTAAATAAAGGTGGTCCATAAGTTTTGATCCTATCCAGTATTTTTTGGAGACAGGTTCTCATTATGTGGTTCTGGCTGGTCTTGAACTCCCCCTGTAGCCCAAGCTGGCTTTAAACTTGGTGATCTTCCTAAGCCTACAGAGTGCTATGACTACTGACATGCTACAACCTCTAGCTCTGGACCTTATGTACATTTTAATAGGTGTTACTAAATATCCTTCATTGGTTTTATAGTATTACAGCACTAAAGTTAACCTTCAGAGTTTTTCACAATATTATTAGTAATGAAATATTTTAAATGATGACTTCCAATATGTTAAACTTTGAAAGTCTTTGATAACCAAATTTAGGATGCTTTGTTTTTATTTGGATAAAATACTTAAAAGGTTTCTTAAAATTTTATTATAGGTTGCATTTACAACAAGAATTTATCATCCAAATATTAACAGTAATGGCAGCATTTGTCTCGATATTCTAAGATCACAGTGGTCTCCTGCTTTAACTATTTCTAAAGGTAAAGTATTTTCAATGGAGTAGGCTTGATGTTTTGAATCCCCCCAGTGAAGGAGTTTTATCCTTGAATCTGTTTTTACTCTGCTAAGATTTTGATGAGATAAGTTATGTAAATTTGCTCTTGCTCCACTAGCAATATTGGTTGATATTCAAATTCAAATTAGGACTGGGAGAGACCATTGTTTACCTAAAGTTAGGAAATCTTAACCTCTTAAGTCAGTTCTGATGTCCTACTTTTATGTAAGACTTTTTAGCCAGTTGTCTTGTGACATCTGTAACAGGTTGTCCAGTCTTGGTAGAAATATTCAGGTGGATCCATTTTACTTTGTTTTGAGTGATTCTGGTGCCTTCTGTCACTTTACCCCAGGAGTAAAATCATACTGGTATTTTGTGGGAAGGAAAGGTGTGTGCCCTTTAGTGGTTTTTGTTTTGTTTAGCATTGGCTTTAATGTTTCCTGAGTACACAGAAATAGCTTTGAGGGTTTTCATTGGGATTGTGTTTTTTATTTTGAATGCTCTGCCAGTGAGCAGCACCTTCACCCTTTTTTTAAAAAAAAAAGTTGACTTTTTATTTATTCTTTTATTCATTCGTTAACTCGTTCATTCAGTTAGTTAGTTATTTAGAGACAGGGTCTTGCTTTGTAGTTCAGGCTGGCCCTGAGCTCACTATAGCCCAGGCAAGCCTGGAACTCACAGTAGTCCTCCTGCCTCTGCCTCCTGAGTGCTGGGATTATAGGTGTGAGTCACCATGCCCAACACAGTGGTGTGTGGTACTGATTACTGGTAGGTGTGAGTCACCACGCCCTGTATTATTGTATGTTGTACTGGGGATCAAACTGAGGACCTTATGCTTGCTAGGCAGGCACCTGAACCACTGAGCTAAATCTCTAGCCCCTATAAATAGTTTTCTTAAAAGCAAAATATTTATTGGTACGTTTTAGGTAGACATATAAGGAATTGTACCTGTACTTGATACATGTTACTGCTGCTTTTCCCATTCCTCTGCCCTCACTTTGACCATTCTTTTCCTCGTTATTTATAAAAGCTTTGGGGCTGGGAATTTAACTCAGTGATCCTGGTGCCTGGCTTGCAAGCCTAAGGTCTCAAGTTCAATCCCCAGTACCCAGAAAAATAAAAAGAATTCACAGACTTTGTTTACGTTTTCTTCCCCTTTTTTGAATCTGTCTTTTTCCCTTCTTCTGAACATTTTCATCCCATTTCCCAATAAAGTATTTTGTTTTAAACTCAGTGCTTATGTGCAACATTTCTAAAAACTGTATTTTGGAATAATTAATCTTACCAGAAGTCTTAGTTTGAAGGCTTTTTCTTTCGTTTTTTTTTTTCAAATTGTGCTCCTATACCCATGTGCCAGGTAGAAGTTTTTACTATTTCTGGACTGTAGTATTGAAAGTTTCTGTAAATACAGGTGGAGTTCTTGGTGTTTTGTTTGCAAGGTAATTTGCTGGGTCTGGGGAATTAGCTCAGTAGCGGCTCACCTGCCGCACATGTGCAAGGTCCTGAGTTTGATCCCCAGTATGAACAAAAGAAAGTAATTTGCTGTTTGGCAGTTGTATTTTATTAACTTACTAGCAGGCACCACTGGAGTTTTTGCCTTTTCTACTAAGTTACTGTGTAGCCAGCCAGGTCTTTCGCTCTGTAATTTTATATTCACATCTGCCATACATGGATTTGGATTTAAAATTAGCTTCTGTGACAGTTTCTGAGGTCTTGATAACACCTGCGCAGTGAGTGACACCTCACAGGTGCCCAAGGTGAGTGAGCAGTGTGTCCCATGAGGGGTCGCCGGTGCCCGAGAGATCTTCACAGTGTTGTGGTTCCTGAGACTCCTGGGAATGTGTTCTGGACCTTACAGACCCAAGAAGGCCCATGTTTATGGAGCCTGTCCAACAGGGGAGCAGAGAATGGTTTCTTCATCCTGCCTCAGAGCTAAGAGTACTGTGGCATGGGTGTTACTCACCAAAGAAGTAATGTGGCCTTTCACTACCTGGTTAGTAGTCAGTACTGACCCTGATGCCAACAGAGGTATTCTGTAGCGCTCTTTACCAGGAGATTGACTTTTGTGAAGGAAAATCTAAAACATTAAGATAACAAAATCCTCTTGAGTACTGAAGTTGGTGGCGTGTGTAAAGTTCTGTTGACCCTTACTCATCTGAACCCCTTGATGCTGGGTAACAACGCATTTGTTTTCTTGCAGTTCTTTTATCCATTTGTTCACTGCTATGTGACCCAAACCCAGATGACCCCCTAGTGCCAGAGATTGCACGGATCTATAAAACAGACAGAGACAAGTAAGTATATAGTAGTTTGGAAGACTATAAAAATAGCTTTCCTACTTTCAGCCTAACTGAAATTAGTCTTATACTGTGCTGTAAGTTATGCCACTGCCAGGGAGTTTGTATCCTTATGTATGATAAATAGTTGAATTGTGCAGGAAGCTGTTTTTTAAATATGGCTTACACAGCTGAATAGCCCCTGAAAAAATGTTTGGTTTTCCCTAAGTGATAAAAACTTGTCATTTTATGTTCATAAAATTTGGGGAGGAAAGCACATTTTTCCTAACCTAAATACATTTTTCAAAAACAATTAGTGCTAATGATGATAGAAACTTGGCTCCAAATTTCTCAAATACCTTAATTACTTGTGTATTCACCTTAAGTGTTGCAGCCACATTATGTTGTGATTAATGTAAGTGTGTTGTCCAATCAGGTACAATAGGTTAGCAAGAGAGTGGACAGACAAATACGCTATGTTGTAGGGTAAGAGGACCGTGGCGTCGCTCGCTCTTGGTGCCGCGCGCACTCGGGTGCCGCATGCTCTCAGGCACTGCATTCACTAACACAGATAACAGACTGGGCAGTTTCTGAAAACTCAATGTATAACAGCTTGATCTGCTGAGCGTGAAAGTATGCCCAGTAGTCATTACTACTTGAAAGTACTCCTGCATGGCAAAGCAGTTACAAAGCACTGGTAAAAGGTGAAAATTTTAAGAGAATTTTTCTCAGACTACCTTGGTGTTCACATTTTAATTTGAAACTTTGTTTTACTACAATAATAGAATGTGGCGGGGGCTTTTTCAAATTTTTCCAAGAGGTAGTGATATTGTAAGAGAAAAAAGACTTCAGCCTAAGCATCTAAACTAAGTGTTCATTACTGACAAGCATGCATTAGTGTCAGCTATATTTTGTGGCTCCCTGTGTGCTCTGTAAAGCCTCTGTTTTAAAAGTGCTGGCTTTTTGGAGAGGATATTTTTAAATGATATAACTGAATTGTGTGGAAGTCTAGGAAAAAGTTGAGTCATACTTAGTTCTAGGTTTGAAATAAAAGTAGCAATGGTTTTAAAATTTAAATGTAAAAGTTCTGTGTCCTTGAGCTCTATATTCATTTCTTAAGATTATCACTCTTGTTCTTAGGGTGAGTAATGGCATGAAGTGATGTTGGGAGGGGTGAATACTTATCAATACTAGTGGTCTTGCTCGCCGATGACCTAACCCAGAGTGAGCCGCCTGCTGAGATGTCTTGCTACCACCACCAGTGATCTCTCAGGGGGCGCTTGTGGGTCTTAGCTCCTCGACACAATTTCACACTGTTAACACATGGTTCTGGTCACACCATCCCTTCTAAAACATCACAGTCTTAAACTCTTCCCAATGATTTACTCTTCTAAGCCTCAAAAGTATTTTGTTGCCGGGCGTGATGGCTCATGCCTGTCATCCCAGCACTCGGGAGGCAGAGGCAGGAGGATTGCTGAGTTCCAGGTTTGTCTGGGCTTCATAGTGCGCTCAGGGCCAGCCTGAACTACAAAAAAAAAGCGAAACCCTGTCTCAAAAAAATAAAGTATTTTGTTGTCTTAACACAGTAACCAGAGCCAAATAACTTACCTAAGATTTTCCACATAATTTGATAGTCCCTTCCTTCGGTGAAATTTGTTGGTGTACAGAATGGAGGGTACTATTTCAGCAGACAACTGTGATGAGCTCTGAAAGGCACTACTTTCAGAGCAGTTACAGTCCTGTGTGTTTCCCATCCTGGCTTGCAGCGCCAGAGCGGGCTCTCCGCTTGCCATTCTCCAGTCGTGCCTGTTCCAGACCGATGACATCATGGTTCTGCAGATGAACGACAGGGCAGATTCTAGAAAATGTTGGTGAATTCTTTATTTTTAAAATACTTTTTTCATTTACAGGTACAACAGAATATCTCGAGAATGGACTCAGAAGTATGCCATGTGATGCTACCTTAAAATCAGAATAACCTGCATTATAGCTGGAATAAACTTTAAATTACTGTTCCTTTTTTGATTTCTTATCCGGCTGCTCCCCTATCAGACCTCATCTTTTTTAATTTTATTTTTTGTTTACCTCCCTTCATTCATTCACATGCTCATCTGAGAAGACTTAAGTTCTTCCAGCTTTGGACAATAACTGCTTTTAGAAACTGTAAAGTAGTTACAAGAGAACAGTTGCCCAAGATTCAGAATTTTTTTTAAAAATGGAGCATGTGTATTATGTGGCCAATGTCTTCACTCTAACTTGGTTATGAGACTAAACCATTCCTCACAGCTCTAACTGCTGAAGAAGCCAGCTGAGGGGGGGAGATGGATGCTCGGTTGTCACGGCAAGGAAGCAGCATTATTCTAGCAGCATCCATCCTGTTAAGCCTTCCACTGTTAGAGATTTGAGGTTGCGTGATATACTTTATGCTCATAACTGATGTGGCTGGAGAATTGGTATTGAATTTATAGCATCGGCAGAACAGAAAATGTGATGTATTTTATGCATGTCAATAAAGGAATGACCTGTTCTTGTTCTACAGAGAATGGAAATTGGAACTCAAAACACCCTTTGTATTCCAAAATAGGGTCTCAAAACATTTTGTAATTTTCATTTAAATTGTTAGGAGGCTTGGAGCTATTAGTTAATCTATCTTCCAATACACTGTTTAATATAGCACTGAGTACATGATGCAAGTTGTCAATGGATGAGTGATCAACTAATAGCTCTGCTAGTAATTGATTTATTTTTCTTCAATAAAGTTGCATAAACCAATGAGTTAGCTGCCTGGATTAATCAGTATGGGAAACAATCTTTTGTAAATGCAAAGCTTTTTTTTTTTTTGTATATACTGTTGGGATTTGCTTCATTGTTTGACATCAGATGATGTAAAAAGTTCAAAGAGTGACTATTTTGCCATGTTCAGTTAAAATGCAGTCTGTTACAGGTTGATCTTTTGCTTGACCTGACATACGCAGAACTAATAAGCTATTCAAATAGTGTAGCTTCAGTGCGCTGCTCATGATACTGGCAGCCCTGGAGATCAGAGATGGACTTGGAGCCCAGCAGCTTTGAAATGTGTGTGTGGAATTGAAGAAATTTATTTTCCAGGTGCATCCCCCATCTAAAATGTCTTCACCTTGTACACTTGACACCTTAAGGAAACCGTAACATGGGAATAATAGTGGGTCAAAATTTACACAATAAAGTACTGTTTGGTGTGGGAGTTGTCATGAGGCTGTGTTGAAGTGACTGGGGTATCTGAGTATCCATTGAAATAGACTGTCAGCCATGTACATCAGTGAGCATTTCAATGCAGCAGGTATTGTCGCAGGTGACTTCACAAGAATGAATAAAAGTCAAATGCTATTGGATACTTTTGACAAGTGCTATTTGTGCCACTGAACTTTTGTAGTAACAAGGGCATTACCATTCCTCACCCAATTTCTGACCCTGTAGTTTTCTTTTTTTCCTAATTTGAGTTAGTCATTTTTATTTCAGTCCTATATACAGTCTCTAGTAAATGTGATGTCTCTACTTCCACATTTTTGCGCTTCCTACTTACGTGCAATCTAATTTGACTGCAGACTGATGTGGAAAGCTAGAAATGTTAAAGCTTAATTTTTATAAACATTTTAATACATAGTTTGGACATACTTTGTGGACTTACAAGGTTCTAATCTAAATGAACTGCATGCTTTCTGAAGATGTTCTGGCTCTGTTCATACTGTAATAAGCACTTCATTGGGAAATACTAGTCCATCTGTATAGTTTTTTCTAATGAGTGAAATGACTATTTTTTGCTTTAAAAATCATGGGTTCTCCAGGGTAGATGTCATGCTGTCAAAACCTTTATGGATTAAAAGTATGAATAACAACTAGTAACATAATGCTCCACGAGATAACTGCACCTCAGCTATTTTCAAAATTACTCGGCAATATACTCAAAATAATAATAGGCATGTCCTTAAAACCCAGACGTGAATAAAAATTTTTTAATAAAAGGGTACATCCCTAATTGGTTTCCAACTGAACTCTGGCCTCAGATATTTACAGAGATGTCTTCCTTAAGACTATCTCGATCATTAGTGAGCATGTCCCATTGTGTCCTTTAACTTGATGCTCTCTGTGTCCCCTGTGTTGCTTAAGGGAATAAGCCATAGAGGCCTCCACGTGTAAGAACAGGGAAGTACCTGGGAAACCCCCATGTTTTTGAATGTATAGGCACCTTCAAAAGAATCTTAAGGATTTGCCCTCTCCCCACCCAACAACAACATTACTAGTGCCATGTGTAGGACTGATGTGACTTAGGTTAAGTGTTGGTTTGGACTGTTGTCCATGTGTCCTGTACATTTTAATGATAGGGTCACATTTTCACCTATGAATACATTTGGCCTGTTAGTGGTAAAATTTCATTTTGAGTGACTCCTCGGGCAGGTTTGCAATGTGATAATCAGATTTTCTTTTACCTAGTTAGCTTTTTCTGTGGGTGTACTCACATTTAAAAGTATGAACCACAGTTAACTAGTGGTCTCAGGGGTAGTGAACACTCACTTCATCTTTACGAATGGCTTAGTATTAAAGTACTGAACATGCTGTGCTAGTGATGAGGTGTGACTCAAATTAGCCATGTTTTGTTTTGACAACTGTTAACTGATTGTTGATTACACTTTTAAGTGAATTTGTCTTTTAGGAGGAACCCAATGCAAGTCACCAAATATTGTCTAATAGTGACATCTGCCTACGACTTGTAATAGCTAAAGTTAACTGAGCTTAAAGGAATTGTTACCATTAAAGTCTGTGTTTAAAGACACTTGGTCTTACTCATTCCAGCCAACGCCAAGTTCACTATTGAACATAGTACTTTCTGAGCTCTATTTCAAATGTATAGTATTAAGGCAATAGTGGTGTATTTGAAAGGAATTCAACCAGTATCTGCGTCATTGGGGAAGGTCTTAGAACACCAGTTGGGTTCTGTATGGATGGTCTGATCTTTGTGACACAGTAACAAGACTAGAGGTAGGCTCTTTGGCTTGGGGGTACAGAGGATATATTTTATATGCTGAAGTTTTAACTTCTGATACCTGACAGTTGCATAGGTGACCTAGATTTGAAATACATAAACTGAGGTGGAGTGTCTTCCACATAATCCAACCAATTTTTAGGTAGTATGAGTAACCTAACAAAGTTCGAAATCTGTCAGTGCACTAGATAACATAGCTGCATAGACTGGAGTCCAGATAGGTGTCTTCTGTTTAAATGAAGAATATGTCTGGGTGGAGTGTAAGCCTGTAATCCTAGCACTCTGGAGGCTCAAACAGGGGGATCCCTGCAAATTAGGGGCCAGCCTGCACTAGAGGGCCCGTCTCAAAGCAAAGAAAGCCCTGACGGTTAAATTTGCCTGAATACTCTTTAAAATTTTGTGCTTTCTCAATGTAGTGAGAAAGAAATGGTGAAAAGTTTAAAAACTTCCAGAACATTACAGTGGAGCAGTGTTAAAAAGACTAAAACTTTCCAAGAAAGGCTGGAGAGGTTGAAGTTGGCTAAGTTTTTTCTGACTTTTAAGAGCCCTCAAGTATTACTGTAACAAAATAGTTTCATGAAGAAAATCACAGACCATTAACAGCCTTTAGATTCCTGATTCTCATCACCCCTAGCAAGTGCAAACAGTACAGTGAAGATGCTTTCATGCCCATTCAGAAACACGGGCTCTTTGCTGGCCAGCACTTTACTCAGTGAGAGGGCATCGTTAAAATGTCGAAGACACATAGCCTCTTTCAGGCTTAGTAGATCTAAGTAAGCAGTTTCACTGGCTCCAAATCTCATTGTCCTAACTTCCACACTCCCAACATTAGCATGAATCTCCGTTCTGTGTAAAAATATGTAATGTCTTCCAGAGTACCAGTCTCTTCCTGGTACCTTGTGTCCAAATCTGTCCCACACAACACCCAGCATAACCAGGTCAGGTCACCGCAAATGTACAAGGTACAACCACAGAAAACTAGCTGTAGTTTTACAACAAAAATTAAGGAAATTCCATTTAGCATCAAAAATACAAATATAGGGGCCAGAGGGTTAGCTCAGTGGTTGCGGCACCTGCCTCGCAAGTGCAAGGTCCTGAGTTCGATCCCCAGTAACCACATAGAATGCTGGGCGTGGAGACTCACGCCCACCAACAATCAACACCGCAAACCACAATGCCGGAGGTGGTGGCTCACGCCTGTCATCCCAGCATTCGGGAGGCAGAGACAGGAGGATTGCTGAGTTCGCGGCGGCTTGCCTGGGCACCATAGTGAGCTCAGGGCCAGCCTGAACTACAAAGCGAGACCCTGTCTCAAAAAAAGCAAAAAAAAAAAAAAAAAAAAAAAACGAATATATTTAACCATGGGCATGTAAAACTTGTATAGTGAAACTATAAACTAGAGCAGTCCTAAATAAAGGGAAAAGCATTCTGTATTCATGGGTTAGAAAATTAAATACTGTTGATACGGTTTCTCAAAGCCAGCTACAGATTTAATCCAGTCCCTGTCAAAGTTTGAATGGCTTGCAGAAACAATTCCTTTTAAAAGGGTCGTATGGCACTGAGGATGTACTCAGTATGTGAGCACCTGCATAGCATGTGCAAGACCCTGGTTCATAAAAAATCTTAAGGAATTGCAAAGTGTCTTCAGAAAGTAATAGGGAAGAGAAAAGGGCTAAAGAGGCAGGATATATTATGTACAAGTGCAAATTCCCTATGGTGAGTTGTCATGTATATATAACCTGTAAGTGTCTTACTAAAAAAGCAGAAAAGGATTTATAATTTCAAATTTCAAAACAACTACAAAGCTGCAGTAATCAAAACATACTAGTATAAAGATAAATATATAGGCTCACTGAGAACCATGTTTGGACCAGAGATTTAGCTCAGTGGCACTGTGGCCACCTCATAAATGCTGAGTTAGATCTCCACTACAGGAAAAATAATAATTATGGTCAGCTGGTGTTCTTTTTGTCATTTTGATTTTGTTTTGTTTTGTTTGAGACAGGGTCCCCCTTTGTAGTTCAGGCTGTCCCTGAGCTCACTGTGTAGCCCAGTGCTAATTTGTAGTGCAGATTTGCTTGAAATCAGCAATCCTTGCCTCTGCCTCCTGAATGCTGGGATTACAGGTCTGAGCCACTACACCCAGCACTGTGGTATGTGGTGCTTATTGCTGGTGGGTGTGAGTCCATGCCCTTCAGCTGGGGTTTTGCATAGGTGAGAAGACCACCCCAATGGGAAAGATACAGTTTTCAACAATTGGTGTTGGGATTACCTAAATATATTCAAGAGTTGGGACCTCAGCATGTACAGAATTAAAATGGATTGAAATCCTACATATGATCTGAAAACCACAAAAATAAAAAATGAGTATGCTTTAGCAACACCAAATGGTAGATAAATTAGACTTGATTAAAATTGTACAGTTTGGGGGCTGGAGGGTTAGCTTAGTGGTTCCGGTGCCTGCCTTACAAGCACAAGGTCCGGAGTTTGATCCCCAGTAACCACATATAATGCTGGGCGTGGAGACTCATGCCCACCAGCAATCAATGCCACATACCACAATGCCGGGAGTGGTGGCTCACGCCTGTGATCCCAACACTCGGGAGGCAGAGACAGGAGGATTGCTGAGTTCGAGGTTTGCCTAGGCTACATAGTGAGCTCAGAGCCAGGCTGAACTACAAAGCAAGACCCTGTCTCAAAAAAAAAAAATGTACAGTTTGTGTGTCGAAGGACATTTTAGTGAAAATATGTAAATTTGCAATCAAGTACATATTAAGGACATGCAGCCGGGCATGGTGGCTCACGCCTGTCATCCCAGCACTCGGGAGGCAGAGGCAGGAGGATTGCTGAGTTCGAGGCTTGCCTGGGCTACATAGTGAGCTCAGGGTCAGCCTGAACCACAGAGCAAGACCCTGTCTCAAAAAAAAAAAAAAAAAAAAGGACATGCATAAAGAATTCATAAAGCTCAATGACAGTCCTATACACACAGTCAAAAACTGTCCTAAAAAGTTAAAATATGTCCATAAGCACCCATGTGAAAAGATGTCCAACATCATTATTTACTAGGGAAGTCCAAATCACACAGGGAGAATTATACCCATTAGGGTGGCTATTTATAAAAATTAAAAGTATTGGGCCAGAGGGTTAGCTCAGTGGTTCCGGCGCCTGCCTCGCAAGCGCAAGGACCTGAGTTCGATCCCCGGTTACCACATATAATGCTGGGCGTGGTGGCTCACGCCTGT
>PVIC010022106.1:0-27988 GCA_004025085.1 Thryonomys swinderianus
AGGGAGAGGGAGAGGGAGAGGGAGAGATATGCTCAGGCATCTACTCACATCTTAAGTACCCTATTACCTCAATACTGTTATACTGGGGACCAAACTTTTCAATGCATGAATGCTTGGGTAACTTCTCAAGCCACAAACCTTAGAAAGCGTCTATGATAGTCCCATCAGTTGCCTCAAGGGGGAATTAATAATTTTCACAACATTTACATGAGGATTAAAGGTCATGATGTATTCATAAAACAAAATTGAAATGAATTGCACTTCTTATTACTTTTGCAAGAAAATAGAGATTGTATTGCAAAGGTAAACTTTTAGAGATGAAAATTAAATATATTGATATTATTTAGATTCATTACATTTGGTTCTAGTATGATTAACTTTTGAAAGTGATGACTTTTTCTTCTTTGAAATATTCTATTAGCCATCTGTAAAATATTTCCATAAGGATGACAAAAGAAGTGAAATACAATGTTAAATAGAAATATGCATGTATATATACAGTTTCATTAACTAGAGGTATGAATGGCTCTTGAACAGTCTTATTCTTTACAAATCAAAGCCTTTTGAATATACAGTTTTGCAAAGCTTGCTTTCAGCCTTAGATCTCTCTTTTTGTATTTTCTAAGGGGAATTTTGGAAAATAGAATATTATTCCCTCACGGAAAAGGACACTACCACTCAGTGGTATATTATTTAAATGTCCAAAAATTGTTCTTAAAAAGTATCATTTTGTTGGATTTATATGTTTGGGCTTTTTGAAGAAAAAAGAAATTAAAAAGCATGTTAAGATCAATTGTACTAAGTAACACCCACTGACAACTTTAAAATATATACCCATGTATATCGGACCTTGTCAACATACATTACTATTTGCAATGTTTTTAAAAATTTTTATATAAAAGAGGAGCTAGATCTCTTCCTTTTGTGATGAGAGTGCACTATACACACAAACAACAATAATAAAGGAATGATTGTAATAAAAGATTGCCTTTGTAAATTCCTTTGAAAGTTTTGCTTAAAATATCTGTTATAAAGATGATACGATTTTATGAAAAATTTCACAAGCTTCCTACTTTTACATTGTATTAAGCATTCCATCATGTTTTGTGAAATACATCATTAAAACTGTGTCTTGAGTCCCTGTTGTCATAGCAATTGATTTTCTTTTTGAGAGTGTATTGATACTGCAATTCATAATGTCAACAGAAAAAGATAGGAAACCCAAACTGATAGGTTATTCCTCATGCTGTACACACATCTTCAGGCTATTTGGTTGGGTCTCAGAGAAATAAAACAAATTATGCAACTGAATACATTGGTACACATGCATGCTATATGTACACAGCTTATTCTCAGAGGTAAACAGTAATGCTATCATTATGATTTAATACTTTAGTGGTTTTTTTATACTGAAGAGAGACATTCCATTAAACACTGAATTTAGTCATTTAAAGAAGATACTTAGAAAAATTAAAATTAGAAAATTAGATCTTAAAAAATTAAATTTAGATCTTAGAAAATTAAAATTAGATCTTAGAAAAATTAAAATTGGAATTGGAATCCAAATATTGTTTCTTCAATAAAAAACACAAAGATTAATTGTTTTATATTGCAAACCTGTACTCATGAAAATTTAAAAATAAAAAATATATTTTAAAAAATATATTTATATTTAAATTTAAATTTATATTTAAAAATAAAAAAATATATATGCTGTATAAAACTGGGTGATTAATTAGGACTAGTAAGCTCTCAGCGTGGGCCTGTTTGAGGTGGCTGTGTCAGGCATAGTATAAAACAGAATAAAAATTATGACAAAAGCCCAGAAAAACTAGAAATGGTAAAGCAATACACCTCCTTCCCTTTCAATCCCATCTGTCTTATCACTCCTAATGAAAGCTGTTGATTCCTACAATACTGCAACCTCCCCCTCCCCGTTAAGTTTCTCCCAAATTTATGATAAATTGTATGCCCTGTGCTTCACGGTGCAGTGGAGAGAATGCAAAGATGAATTCCAAGAGAACAGATAGGGTTTTTTTTGTTTGTTTTTTGGTTCTTTTTTTGCAAGGCGTACTATAACCTTAATGCTTCCTTTTAAAAATTTTATTAATATATTAAACACTAAAAACAATAGCAAGTCCTTACAAAAGAATACCCACATCAATAGTTGTTGAGAATATATTTAACAATATGCAGTACAACACAATATCAAAATATATCTATCAACCTTGCCACCTTTTCCCCTTTACAAGCACTATTTCATTTTTTTTCCTACTTTATATATATATTTCCTTTCTTTCTTTCTTTTTCTTTTTTTTTTTTTTTGAGACAGGGTCTCACTTTGTAGTTCAGGCTGGCTCTGAGCTCACTATGGCACCCAGGCAAGCCTCGAACTCAGCAATCCTCCTGTCTCTGCCTCCTGAGTGCTGAGATTACAGGCATGAGCCACCACACCCGGCACTGTGGTATGCGGTGTTGATTGTTGGTGGGCGTGAGTCTCCACACCCAGCATTGTATGTGGTTACTGGGGATCGAACTCAGGACCTTGCGCTTGCGAGACAGGCGCCGGAACCACTGAGCTAAACCTCCGGGCCCCTATATTTCCTTTCTTTCCTTAATGCTTAACACAGTGTTAAATTAGGGCAGGATTCAATACGTCTGTGTTGAGTAAATGTAGATTTCCTAAACTAGAATAAAATGGGCACAAATTCTTCAGTTCTCTTCTCTTTGAGGTGGTGTCTTGCCTCCATCCCTTGAAACTTGACCAGCCTAAGTGACTTGCTCAGATGGTTCCTGACAAAACTGGTGTTCTGGGACTTCTGAGGCTGTGTCATGAGGAATGATGCAAATTTTCTTTGTGCCTGAACCATCACTCCAGGATCCCTGAGATCCTTCTGAAGAAATTTCACTACTCTGTGAGAAGACTATGCAGAGAGACCACTTGCAGGTGCTTTAGGGAATGGCATTGCTGAGCCGAGTCTTCCAGCCAGCCCTTCCAAGACATCGAACCAAAAGAGGAGGCCAGGTTGATTCACTAGGGAAATCCAGCCACAGCTGATGTCTCTATAGTCTCAATTGGTGGTAGACAGCACAAAAAAAATTGCCCAGATATGCTGTGTTCAAGTACATGACAAATGAAATTATAAGAGAAAATGGCTGCTATTTTGAGCTGCTAGACTTTAGAGTGGCTTATTACAAACCTGCAGATAATCAGAACAGTCTCCCAAAGGACTCCAATTTTGGGGTTATGTGAAGAATTATAAAACAAAACAAAACAAAAACAAAAACCTCAAATATCCAGGTGATATTTACTTTTTAAAAAGCCTTCCTTAAAATAGAACTTTGCAATTTCCAAAGGGAATTTGGTGTGGGAACGTAATGAAGGGAAGGAATAACTATTTGATTCCAAAAGAAAATAAAAGAGCATGTATAGGGGGTGGGGAGGTGTGGGTGGGTAGAGATGCGGGTAAAAATGAGAATTGGTTTGTGTCATGTACTGGTACAAGTTCTCCAATGTTGTGTGTGATTGTGAGATGTATATAAAATGTACCAATAAATAATTCAATTCAATTAAAAAATAGATCTTTGCAGCCAGGCTTGGTGGCTCAAGCCTGTAATCTGAGCACTCAGGAGGCAGAGGCAGAGTCAAAAGCAGGAGGATTGCTGAGATCGAGGCTTGCCTGGGCTATATAGTGAGCTCAGGGCCAGCCTGAACTACAAAGGGAGACCCTGTCTCAAAAAAACAAAACAAACCAAACAAACAAACAAAAAATAGAGCTTTGAATAGAGGGCTATACAAATACCTAGGAGTGCCAAAAAACCTAATTTATAGCTCAGACTATTTGTTGTTTGAAAGAAATGAGATATGAATCTAAGCTAATAAGTTCCCCTAGAGGGAGAAATAGACATGTGCCATGTCGTATCATAATTTCTTTTTTTTTTCATTATTTACTGATACATTTTAGGTGCACATTATAAGGACCACCTGGCCCTATTCCTTTTATTTCTTTTTTTATCTACTTGCTTTGGCTAATGTTTCTAGAACTATATTGAACAGGAGTGGTGACAATGAACATCCTTGTCTTGTTCTTGATTTTAGCATGAAAGATTTGCTTTCAGTCATTTAGTATGATGTTGACTTAGTTTTTCACAGATAGCTTTTTATCTATGTCCACTTTTGTAAGATTTGGTAAAATCATGAATAGGTATTGGATTTTGTTGAATGCTTTTTCTGCATCTATTGAAAAGATCATATGGTTTTTGTCCTTGGCTCTATTAAGGTAGTGTATTACATTTTTTGCATATAGTGAACCATCCCTGCACCACTGAGTTGAATCTTACTTGGACAGTGTGTATGATACTCTTGATCTTGTGCATTCTGTTTGGCAGTATCTTACTGAAGATTTTTACATCTATGTTCATTATGGAGATTAGTCTACAATTCTCTTTTGATTGGATTTTTCTTTGCTTTTGGGATTAAGGTAATACTTGCTTTGAGGAGTGAATTTGAATATTGTTTCCCTTTCAATTTCAGCAGTGGCAATAACTCTTCTCTAAATGTCTTGTAGAATTCAGCACTGAAGCCATCAGGACCCAGGTATTTCTTTATTGACAGTGTTTGAATTGCATTTTCAATTCCATTGATTGACGCTGGGTTGTTCAGAATTTTTAGATCTTCTTGGTTAAATTTTGGTAATTCATATATGTATCTAGAAATCTATTTCTTCTGTGTTTTCCATCTTATTGGAGTACAGGTTCTTAAAGTATGTATGATGATCCTCTGAATTTCTGCTGGATCTGTTGTCATTTTACTCTTTTCATTTGTAATTGCATGGATTTGAGGCTTTACTTTTATAAAAATTTGAATCTTTATTGGTGCATTATATATGAACATGGTGATCACATAAACTATTGAGAATTTGTACCAGCATATGACACAATTTAATTCTCATTTTTTCCCCTTCCTCCAATCACCCTACAACCTCTTGCCCCCATGTACATAAAATTTGTTTCCCTTTTTTATTACATCATATTTTTCTTCCCTTTTTTACTTATACCTACACCCCATTTCCCTTTGAATATTTTCTATTTCACAATATACAGGATTCAATTCCTTTGCATTACTTAAACATTTTCTGTGAGCTATATGTGGTCTATTTTGGATGACAACTGATGTGCAGCTGAAAAGAATGTATATTCTGATTTTGTGGGATTGAACACTTTGTAAATGTCTATTAAGTGCATTTGTTCAAAAGTTTGGTTGAGTTCCAATATTTTATTGTTGACTTTTTGTCTCATTTACTTGTCTATTTGTGACAGTGGGTTATTGAAGTCTCCCAGTAACTAATATTATTGTATTAGTTTTATTTGATTTTCCAAGTCTGTTATATTTGTTTTATATAGTTGGGTGAACTTTGGTGTATATGTATTTATAATTTTCATCTCTTCCTCTTGGATTGTTCCCTTTACAAGGATGTAGTTACATTCTTGTTTTTTTAAAACAAAAATTTAATTTTTATTTTTTGTGGTACTAGGTATCAAACTCAGGCCCTTATGCTTCCAAGGTAGGTGTGGTACCACTTGAGCTAAATCCCCCACCCCTGTGTAGTGACCTTCTTTGTCTATCTTAATTTGTCTTGATTTGAAATTCACTTTGTCTGCAAATAGGATAGCTATCTCTGCTTTCTCCTGCATTCCTGTCACATGGAATATTGTTTTCTAACCTTTGATATTCAGTCTATGATTTTTTTGAATTAAATATTTCTTGTATGCAGCATATTGTTGGATCTTGCTTCTTATTTTTTGAATCTTTATTGGTACATTATATATACACATCATGTTCACACTCAATATTGAGAATTTGTATCAGTATATGACATGATTTAATTCTCATTTTTCCCATTCCCCTACCCACCCCACAACTCCCTGACCCCTAAATACATAAGTTTTGATTTCCATCACATTTTTTCTTACCCCTCATTACTCAACCCTCCACCTATTTCCCTTTGAATATTTTCTATTTCACAGTGTCCATCATACATTCTAGAACTTATTTACATCTTCAGTTTATCATATCAGAGAAAAGATATCATATTTTCACATCTGTAACCTATTTATTTCACTTATGAGTATATCCTGAAGGTACATTCATTTGAGTATAAATGACTCAAACTGATCATTCTTTAAGGCAGAATAATACTCCATTTTGTAGAAAAACCACATCTTCTTTATCCAATCTCCAGTTGATGGCATTTGGGTTGTTTCCAAGATTTATCTATCAGAAACTGAGCTGGTATGAACACGGGTGCACATACATCACTATGATATGATTCTTTTAATTCTATTGTGTATATTCCTAGCAGGAAAATAGCAGGGTCAAATGGGACCTCTAATCCTAGTTTTTTGAGGAATATCCACACTAACTTCCACAGAGGTTGTACCAGTCTATTTTTCCACCAACCATGGAGAAGGGTTCCTTTTTATCCAAGCCTTGTCAGTATTTGTTGCTGGCTAATTTCGAGATAGCAGCCATTCTTTGTGGAGTGAGATGAAATCTCAGTGTTGTTTTCATCTGTATCTCTCAAATGACCAGGGATGTTGAGTATTTCCTCATATGCTTCTTGGCAGCTTTTGCTTCTTCCTCTGAAAAGTGTCTTTTGATTTCAGATGCCCGTTTTTGAATTGGGTCTTTAAATTTGGGTGGGTGGGGCTGATTTTTTAAAGCTCTTCATATATTCTAGGTAGTAGCCTTTTGTCTGAGAGACAACTGATGTTTCTTTCCCAGTTTGTTGGTTGTCTTTTCACTCTGCTGGTGGTTTCCTTTGCTGTGCAGAAGTTTTTCTTTAATAAAAAGAGATCCCATTTGTTGATTTCTTCTGCTAGATCTTGTGCTATAGAGGTTTTATTCAGTCTTTCCCTATGACAATGTCTCCAAGAGTTTTACCTAACCTGTTTTGCAACAGATTTAGTGTTTCTGTTTTAACATTTAAGTATCTAATTCACTTTGATTTTAGTTTAGTACACAATGAAAGAGATAGTTCTACCTTTAGTCTTTGGCAGGTTAAAGCACAGTTTTTCCAGCACCATTTGTTAAAGAGGCTATCTTTCCTCCACTGAGGATATTAGGTTCCTTTGTCAAAGATGAGGTGACTTAGTGTGTCTGGCATTGTTTCTGGATCTTTTATGCTATTACACTGATCCTCAGGTTTGTTACTTTTCCAGTTTTTATCACAGTGGCTTTACAGTAAAATTTCAAATTAGGGATCATAATACCCCCTCCACCATGTCATTGTTGCTTAGAATTGCTTTTGCTATTATAGGTTATTTGTGATTCCAGATGAATTTTTGTATAATTTTCTCTAGATCTGTGAAATATGCTGTTGAGACTTCAATCAGGATTGCATTGAATCTGTACATAGTTGTGGAAGTGTAGCCATTTTGATGATGTTGATTTTTCCTACCCATGGATCTTGTTTCTTTACCCATTGTGCCCTTCTATTTTTTTTTTGATTGGTGAATTGAGATCATTAACTTTGATGGTTATAACTGATACATATTGACTTATTCTGGTAATGATCTTTTCCTGTTGTTGGATCTTTCCCATTTTTTGCATTTAATTTCTTACTTTGATGGATTCACTTTATGAAGTTTCATGGAGATGTGACCTTCTTTGTCTTTTCCTAGGATCTGTTTTAGAGTTTTCTGAAGTGCTCGTTTCATATTAATGAAGTTCCTCAGGTGTTCTTTGTCATGAAAGTATCTTATTTCTCCATTGATTTTGAAAGATAGTTTTGTGGGTTATATCAATTGGCATTGGAGCTTGAGTTTTTAAACATTGAAATACTTCATTCCAGGCTCTTCTTGACTTGAGGGCTTGTATTGATGAGTCTGTTGTGATTTTGTGGACTTTCCTTTGTATGTGATTTGTTTCTTTTCTCTAACTGCTTTTAATATTTGTTCTGCTGTTTGGTTTCTAGAATCTTGACTATATACCTAGGTATAGACAATCTCTGTCTTCTGCTCTATAGTGTCTGTCAATGAATGTAGGAAGTGATAGTCACTGTCTTTCATTAATAATAATACTAATAGTTAAAGTTAGAACTTTCACAGCTTTTCTGCAGCATGTTGGGAACTAGTATGTGGCTTAAGGAAACAAAGCCATAACACAGTAGTTGACAATCTAGAACTGACCTAGCTGCTGAAAATGAAGCAATGGCCTATCCTTAGTGTTTGGTATCATGGAACTTCCATGGAGAGGGATGATGTTTATAAAGACATTTTTCTGTTAGTGTTTGTGATACACTGTAATTACATTCATCTTGACTATTGATACAAGTACATAGCACATCTTGATCAGTTTTACTCTTTCTTCCCTCCTGGCTTCCTTTCTCCCACTTTCCCTTGATTCCCTTTGTTGATCTCCACAAAGTGTACCTCCCTATTTCTCAAAATGTCTCTTTTCATACTTTAGATTACTTATATTTTGGGTCTCTCATAATAGAGAAACTATGTAATACCTAACATTTGGTGATTATTTTATTTCATTTAGTATTATAGTCTCAAGATCTATTCTTTTTTTCTACAAGTAATTCACATTTATCTTTTTCTATAGCTGATGTATACATCTTACATTTTCTTAATCCACTCATCTGCTGATGGATAGGCCACTTTCATGATTTCACTATTGTGAGCTATACTGCTGCAAATATAGTTGTGAACCCATCATTGTAGCATAAGGCCATTAACTCTTTCAGGAAGATACAAAGATGAGGTATATGAGGGTCCAATGGGATTTCTACTTTAATTACATGCATAGGAATGAATCTTGATCCATATTTCTCACCACATGCTAAAATCAAATAAAAATGGATCAAAGACCATATAAATAGAAATAATGAATCTACTGGAAGAGAAACTGGTGAAAACCTTCAAGACATAGAAATACTATTTTTTACAGCATTTGAGGAACAATGTTTCTGAGTGATGTCAGCAAGACTGGTTAGTCTTCACAATCTTACTTTCCATTATTCTCTTAGCAAAAAGAGCATGGATCACCGTGAGATGAGATATTCAGTTTGTGAATATGCAGTTACCATTTTTGTTTGAGCAAGAGCAGGAGATTTTTGAACCAGTGTCATTCAATGGCAACAGAAACACTGAAAATTAAATTTGGAAGAGGTAGACATATATATCTCTTTTGTAAACAGACCAAGCTGGAACTTAAAACCACAAAAGATGAAATATCTCCCACTTCTAAACTGTAAAATGTCTATATGTCCTGAAGTTCTTATTTGGATTGCTGTGAGTACTGTGAGTTGTCTGGACACTTTAAACCTTTAACAATCCTGGAGATCTTCACATTCAACTTCCAACAAAGAATTACTGCTGCTGCCTGTGGGAAACAGTGGGCTCCTTTTGTACTAGAAGTTTCTGGTGGATTCTGTCAGTCTTTGTTGTGGACTTTTTCTCTTGGAAGCAGAAAAATTGTGCACCTAATGACAGGGCATGGAGTATATCTGACATTTCTTCCCAGAGGTACAGTGGACATGCTGATGCTCTTAGATACTGAGTAGTCACAGACGTGTCCCTGTGTTCCTGCCAAAGTTCAGGCACAGTGACTGGACTTCCCACTCCTGTTATTATTTAGTACTTAGTTTTAATTTTTAGTCCATCTTGAACTAGGAGTAGGTGGGGAGAATTTTTCAAACAGATGAAAAAAGTAAATATTGTACAATGATGACAATAGACTGGAATTTGAATTACCATGGAAGGAATATACTTTGAGTCTACAGTGATTAGAGAGGATGTTTTAAATCTAGAAATAGTTATAAGACGTGCCTGAAATGAGCACTGGGAGAAAAAACAAAATTTTCTATTTCTGAGAATTTGATGAAAATTGGTATTATACAAATGGAGGATGTTGGAAAGAAGAGAGGGCAAAAAAGTGTACGTTGGCCACAGAAGACTGGTGTTGGAGAACAGAGAGGGCTTACCTTACCTGGATGGGAAGAGTGGGGATCGTTGTGCAGGATCTTGAACATTAGTGTAAAATAGTCTGTCTTCTATTTCAGAGTCCATGTGAATAATCAAATATGCCTGAGCAAGAAAATGATAGAATTAATGCAGTATTTTTAAAGTGAAGAGAGAATATATTTCATACATAATGAACACTAACAAAAAATGCCTATTTCCTTCTTTCTTTTTTTCCTTTCTTTCCTTCTTTCTTTCTTTCTTTCTTTCTTTCTTTCTTTCTTTCTTTCTTTCTTTCTTTCTTTCTTTCTTTCTTTCTTTCTTTCTTTCTTTCTTTCTTTCTCTCTTTCTTTCTTTCTCCCTTTCTCTCTTTCTTTCATGGAATTTGAAGTCAGGGCCTTGTTCATGCTAGACAAGCACTCTACCACTGAGTTATATTTTCAATCCTCAAAATATTTTCCTTTTTCTTTTTAATTCAAGAACACTATAAGGAGATAGTATCTTTATTTCATAGGTAATGAAATTTAACTTTGAATCAATGAACAAGTTTGGTCATATCACTCAACCAACAGGAGGAATACTTGGGATTTGATTTTAATTTACCTAATTCTAAAGATTAGAGGTCTTCCATAAGGCTAGGCATATATTCAGGAAGGAGTTAGTTTATTTTACCATGAGGTCTTTAAAAGTCAATTAGATGCACTTAGGGTAGCCAAATCACCTACAGAAATAGTCTTAGAAAATCAGACTGATAAAGACATAAGATTCAGCAACTGATGTAGAGTGAAAAGCATGCTAACTATCTCTTGTAGATGATAGAAAGAACATTCTTTCTAGGATGGTTTCTCAGTGACTATTGGATTATGAGGAAATATTATACTTAAACTGTCTTCCAGGGTTAATATCCTCCTTGCTTTAATGTGAGTTTGAACTTAGTCCAATTTTACTGTGGAAGTATGCTCAGTGCAAAGTGGAAAGTATTTACCAGTCATACATTGTGAGGAAAACTGAAAAATAAACTGATTCATCATGTTTATCATGGCAAGGTGGCTGGCTGGAGAAAATGGAGAAGATAGGCCTGACTCAGAGGCCCAAGCTCAGCTTATAGGATTTGCAGTGAGGGTTACCAATGGCACTGGCATGCCCAGAAAGGACAAGTGAGCCAAGGAGGAACACTTTGCTCTTGGAATATCACTTAGTCAAGTTCATCCATCAATATGAACTCCCCTGCTTCTCCTTCCCTGGCTTTAGCAAGTTGAGGGCTAGTGTCAACACAACCCTGCATTCCAGTTTTACATCTGGACATATCTTTCCTAACAGAGTTGGAGGTGTGTATCTGTTTTGATGTAGCCATTCTCTTGAAATAAAATGTTCTAATCTTTGTTGTGGACTTATGTCCCTAGGGTATCTGAAACTTAATTGACCCATGAGGTAATTGTCTTTAAAACTACAGTTCTAATTCCAGGGAGTAAGAACTTTTTTTTTGAGACAGGCTCTTGCTTTGTAGTTCAGGCTGGCTCTGAGCTCACTATGGAGCCCAGGCAAGCCTTGAACTCAGCAATCCTCCTGCCTCTGCCTCCCGAGTGCTGGGATTACAGGCGTGAGCCACCACGCCCGGCCCTGTGGTATGTGGTATTGATTGTTGGTGGGCGTGAGTCTCCACACCCAACATTGTACGTGGTTACTGGGGATTGAACTCAGGACCTTGCACTTGCGAGGCAGGTGCTGGAACCACTGAGCTAACCCTCCAGCCCAAGAACATTTTAATGTATTAGGAATCCTGTTATGTATGGAATCCTCTGAAGCTGGTTTTTAACCCACCTCTCCTTCAACAAGGGGACAGTGCCTATAGAATTAATTCAGCTAAGGGCTAGCCTTGCCCAACGCTACACTGGGGCCCAAGTCAAAAAGCAGCTAGGTTCAAAGTTACCTTCTAATATAGCTTTATAGTCTTAAGTCTTCATCCATTTCTTGCAATAAAAGAAAAAAATAAACAAAAAAAATAAAAAAAATAAAAAGCAAATAAAAAAGAAACCAAACAGACTAAAACAGAGAAATTTGAGAGAAGATCCAAATGGGAGTTTGCAAAGGGGAATATAAAAAAACGATTATTGATTTTATGGCCCATGCATAAGTGGCTTAGAAGGTTTAAAGAATCTTTGGGCAACAACAGCAACCAAGAGTATTTAAAATTCTGTAATAAACTGGCTTCCCCTGTACTAACTCTCTGGCTGTTCAGTCTTTGGCAAATGCTTCCCCCTGAGTATTGCTTTAAGTGTGGCCAAACAATGGTGGAAGGAATCCTGTGGTCCAATGAGAGTTTTTTAGGGTATATTACAGAATTGGTAAGAGTATTAAAGGTAGATAAAATTAAACATTAATCTGGAATTGATAAATTATTTTTGTGTTTGTTCTACTGGGTTTTTTTACAATTTATTTGATACACATTTTCACTGTATTCCAATTGCAACTAGTATTGGAGACAACTTCCTTTCCATTTTTAGTCAAAAATCTTCCATTAACAAATCGAAATGCATGATTTCTTTATCCTCTTTTGCTCAGCTTCTTTATAAAAGTGAACATGTTTATGTTTATCCCTACTTGACTACTTCTTAGTTTCCTATTTTATGGAAAGAGGGTGGATGAGAGAATATAGTATGCATGCATTTTTTTGAGGATTAAAGAGAAATAATTCAAAAATTAAAAAATCATCTTCAAGCAACATTCTATGGAAACTTATCTGAATGTAGCTCATTATTTCTTCTTTAAATTATGGGATTTTTTAGGAGTTTATTACACATAAGTATCCATATGAATTAAATTTAGAGATTCTTTAAGAACTTTCTATTAGAAGCCATACATTAAGATGATAACTAGTGGAGGGAACCATTGTCTACCCATTTATTAGGCTTCAATTAAATTAAAAATAAGTTGTGCAGACAGCAACAAGAAGATAAAGATTTTTTTTTTTTGGTAGCAGAGATTGAACTCAACTCCTTGCTCTTGCCAGGAAGGTGCAGCACTGATTAAATCCCTGGACAAAGAAGATAAGAATTCTCTGTGGAAGGGCCCAGAGCATTGGGGCAGCTTCCTCTTCTTTCAAAAACTCTACTTTGCATTTTTTCCATGTTTAAACATGTTACTAAAACAAGCTCCAGTATTGAGTGATGCCAGGATGGAACTGGCTGTCTCTTTAAACTTTTCTTCTGCTAAGTATAGTAGCCTTAGAACAGAGTTCTCTCTCTTCAGGCATCACAGAGGCAATTTCATGCACCAGCGACAGGGGGAAAGAAACCTTGAGGCTAAGTACCAAGGGGACCAGGAGATATTGTACCCTTGAAGAAAGGCATCTGTGCACCCTCTGGCGATGTCACCAGAGAGCCTTTGGATTGAGATGATGATGACGTTGGTGGGAACCTTCGATCAGATGACTCGGGAACATAACTCATTCCTTCCCTTCTTACTTCATTCTAGATAAGTCTTCCCACCTACCTGACACAGTCCTGGGGACAGACATGATATTACTGGTTTCCATTAGCTTGTTTGAAAGAAGTCTTAAAATAAGTGGAAATTGAGTTGAATTATAAGACACATAGAATTACTTTTTTCACAGTGTACTCTTTGCTCTAAAATTTGTATTCTCTCTATAAAAACTCTGTTTTCATTGAAATAATGATTTATAATGTTTCACCATAAAGATTTTTTAGAGAAAATCAACATGTTATCATCAAGGGGAAACTGAAAATGAGAACAAAAAACATTTGATACATTCTTTACCAATAAATCTCAGCATAGAGAACTTAGTCCTGCACATTGGACTGTTTATTCGGCAGAGAAGTGGCTTGGTTAAATGCACACCCTCAATTTCAGCTGAAGAGAGATCTAGTTTCAGATGCACTCTAATGTGCACCTTTTGATCTTTTGATGGTCTAAGTACACACAGGGCGCTGGGGAGCTAATTAACCTCAAATCTGGTTGTGCTATTCATCAGCAGATGGGGTTTCACTGTAACATTATTGTAGAAAAATATATGGTGATATCTCAATTATCAGATCACCTAAGAAGTAAATTGCTCTGCACAGACACCTGTCCCTTGCCGAGTAACTTTAAATTTTCTCTGCAAAACCTGCCATTAAGTGAAACATTTAAATGACAAAATATCCCACTAATTCTAACAATATTAACAGGGAAGCAAACAAACCAACAATATCAGATAAGTACCGGACAATGATTCTTATTTTTATGTATGTATGTATGTATGTATGTATGTATGTATGTATGTATGTATGTATGTATTTATTTATTTATTTATTTTTGAGACAGGGTCTCGCTTTGTAGTTCAGGCTGTCCCTGAGCTCACTGTATAGCCCAGGCAAGCCTTGAACTCAGCAGTCCTACTGTCTGCCTCCTGAGTGCTGGGATTACAGGCATGAGCCACCATGCCCGGCCGGACAATGATTTTTAAGTAAATAGGGTTTATTTCTAAAGTGGAAGTTAAGAATTCACCAAAGAAGTGAGACTCCCAAGCAATTGGAGGTAAGATAGACACTGTGAAGAGTATTTCATAACATGGTGCATTCATTTAGTGCATCTTTAAATAGAAGAGCCTCCCCAGAGGAAGAAGTTTCTGAAATGCTCTTAAGAAATTTAGTTTTCATTCTTCTGACGGAGCCTTTGGCATTTACTCTCCTCATTTTATGGCAATTATTGATCATGGCCTTGAAGTCTGTCCACAATATACTTTTCAGAGATGAGTATGAGGGTGAAGTTTACCAAGGAAACAGACAAGCTAAAGCTCATTCAAGGACCAGGAGCCTCTGGGTTAAGGTAGGGAATGATCAACTTGTTTAAAGCCAATGATGTTCATATGCACACACACAATACTCTAGAAAAATCAAATCTGAGAAACACACAGTTCCACAATAGCATAGATCCAGCAGAGAAAGATGCTGGTGGAACTGTAGTCTATATGTCCTGAGTGGGTGAAATGGCAAATGGATGAGATTCCCCAGGACTGGAGAAAGATGATTATTTGCTCTTTGTCATTGTCATTGTTTGTGCTTTACCTGCTTAAGAGCCTTATTCCCACACTAGGTCAGCACTTTGACTGTGGTGCTGTTTGCACTCTTTTTAAAGAACAGGTATCATGATAATGTATACTGGGATTGTAAGAAATGTATTAAGAAATTCAACATCATTTAGAAGGAGTAGAATTTTCCTGGGCATCTTAGCCTTGTTAAACTGTCTAGGTTTTTGTCATCCTATGGGTTAGGAGGCTCGAGTGAATAGTATAAGACGAGAAGTATCAAGGATAAAATCACTCATCCAAATACTTTTCCTAGTGGAGGGAAATATTTTTCCATAGTGAGTGAAACAATGTGCATCTCTGCTGGAATGCGGAATTGTTATTAGAAATAATACACTTGGCCAGACTGAATCTTGAGGTTACCTAGGATACTTCACAGCAAACTCAAAAAATAACTACAGGATATTTTTAATTTTTGACACAATAAGTAATAACCATTCGGAGTCAATATAAGCTACTAACTAGTGCCGGTTAATATTTTTTAACACAGAATGTGGGGAGTCCAAACTGATTCCACAGTTTGAGAAGACTGTTCAGTTTTCCATGGGGATTAGTTTTTAGGACATAATGCTTATTAAGGTGCTTGATCTTAGATAAGATGTAAGATGCTTAGTGACTTCTTTGGCCTTTTCATGAATGATATGATTACTGAGACAAGTAATGATGGCATGAATCAAGATCATAGATAACACCCTACATTCATGTATTAACCATATAGCAATATTTTAACAACCGAACCAACAATGAACACAGCACAGGTTTTTGTGGGGGTAAAGGGATACAGGAGGACTTCCTGTTTCCAAAAGGGCTTCCTTCATGAGCCATGGCCACTTTGTGTGCCTGAGGAAGGAGAGACATCATAAAGAAGTGACATATAGTTACTGGACAAATCATTAAAGATTTTACTAGGGTCAGCCTTGCTCTTGAGCTGGCCAACCCCAAGCCTGCTGTGACCCAGATCTGTGCTTCTAAATCCTTGCCTGAACAGAGTAAGACAAGTAGTCATTCTTCTTCCATCTTATTCTTTCTTTGGTATTGAGTTCTCAGAAGCCTGGGAATTGGATATTATTGCATTAGAAAGCATTCAAGTTCAATATGGTTTTATGAAACAGGATTATTTTTTAATGCAAGGGAGACTCAAGTAACAAAATATTACCAAAGAAAAATGCACAGCTGATATTTCAGTATATTTGGTCCACAAGGCATTTCTGTTTCTCCATGGAAGTCACATCCAGTTTTGATGAACAAACCCTGGAGGACGTTGACCATAACCATCCAGTACCCCTTAGGCTCTATAACTGGCGAGACTTCTGCATGAGTTACCCATTAGGATAAAACTCCACTTGCTCATACTACAAATGAGTAGCACTCTCATGTTCGGAAGTTTTGGTTGTAAGCATTCACCATATTTAAGTTTAAAACCAAAAGACTTTCTCTCCAAGGCTTTGTTTGAGCTCTACAGTTTAATCCAGGATTATTGTATAGGGAAGTTAAACAACAGAACACTTGGGGGTGTCTCGTCAACTTAAACAGGCATCAACAGAAAGCATTCATAAACTGGGAATTTTTTTTGATGTGGATTGAGAAAATTCTAGTATGTGCAAAACTTTCCTTTAGATTACTGTCTTTTAAGTTCTGTCATCATTACTGGTTCATCTGTATTTTTTTCTCTGTATCTGTCATACAACTGAAATGATTTTGTGGGATTTTTTCCCATGTTAAATATAACCTTTTTTTTTCTAAATTCATTGCAATAGAGCATGTCATTTATCCTTCTGCCCATTTTTCTTATATTAAAAGGTCTCCTGCTGGAATTTAATTTCAAGTTAAATCTTTACCCCACCCTCAGGCTGTGAGACTGAATTAAATAAATCCCACTAAAAGTAATAAACCACTCTTAGCTGTGGTCTTGTGATATCAGTTGTCAGCCTGTCAGAGCAAATCTGAGTGTTAAATTCACTGCCTGTGCCGGCAAGGAAAGAATCCGAACACCAAAGGCCCAGCGTATCAGAACCACGCAGTTACTCCAGCTTGGTCTCAGCAGCAATGCTTAATTAAGCATGCAAGGAAATATCTTTGAAAATGATTTTCTTGTTGATACCCTTTTAAAATTCATGTTGATAGTAAAACATACAGGCTCAGCTGTCATTACTATACTTTATGTAGTAATATTGGAAACCTGTGAGATGTATTAACAAGACGGTACAGTTTCTTCTTTTTTGAAGGGAGGACCAGAACAGGACTGCTGTAATGATGGGAATGGATGAAGTTTAGATTTGATATATTACTCAGGACTTGTATCCAAATACATGACTGAAAAGTAGGCAATTTGAGAGAGGGAAAAGAAAATATGTCTTCATGAAAATCAGTCCACAAGCAAATCATCCACAGAACACAGTCAATGTTCAGTATTTTCAAATAAAGGTGAGGGGACGTAACATGTTTCCTTACTACTCTGTTCATGATGCAGGGACACAAGGTGATCCCTATATCAGCCTGGATTTATGGGTGCTGCTGATAAAATACTACAGCTGGCTTCAAATCTGTGTTGGTTTATCAATCAGTTGGGCTATTTACAAAATATTTGTTTGCCCTTAAAGCACTGAGCTTATGCAAAAAGAAAATTAAAAAAAAAAACAAGGAACCAAACATTGTTTTCTCTATATTAAATCCTGAAGAGTTAAAGTTGTATAAACAGCCCCCAATCAATACTGTCAGTGACTTGGTATTTTTAAAGAACAGGACAACAGCACAGCAGATTAACTTCCTCCTCTCCGTGGAAGAGCACAATATTGCCTTCTATAGAGATACAGCTGGGGGAATTCCCAGGGGTGGGGAATTGAACACAGACAGTTCTCTCAACAGGATTTCAATAGAGAATTCTGGGATGTAGAAGATGATAGACGTCTCCCAATAATTATTGTAGTGGCAACAGTCATCTTTCTACAGACACAGCATCTTTATCCAGCTGAGCATTAGGTATATATATTAACAGTTAAAACCTCGTAACTCCCTTTCATCTTCTTAAAAAATCTTATCACTTGCTGCTCTGGAAATTGAAGTAGTTCTAGGAAAAACACATTCTAGGAAATAGCTCTTCCCCCATATTTTGAAGTAAATGTTGCCAGTCAAAAACATGCCTTTTGATTTGTTCTAACTGCAAACAATACAAAATCATGTCTTTTTCTACCCTCATGAATCGATTAGTTACAAAATACAAATATGGGAAAAATATTTCAAGTTCTTACAGAAAAACACTAATGTCTCTGATTCATATTATAGAATTTAACTTCTGATACAGTAAAAAATGCTGTCACATCTGTAGTGAAATCATTTAACAGTAATAATCTGAATCAAAACTAATAGAATTTGTATTTTAAACTGGTGTTCATTTAAAATCATTAGGGTATGTGCTAATCATAATTTTTACTTTTTTAAACTTGTAAGCTCACATTTAACATAGCTTCACTTGTACTGTATTTGCATATTTACCAAGTAATTCTGATAAATGAATGGACTTTGTGACTCGGAAGACCTGGTTTGGAATGTGCCCTTCCACACACTAGCTGTTTTACTTGGACCTACTTTTCTACAGGGATGCTGAGCTTTCTCATTTGAAAAATAGGCATCACATTTCTTTTTTGGAAGGCAATTGTGAAGATGAATAAAACTAATATATGAAGGAGCAGGTTCATAGTCTGGCTAGTGTCAGATACTTCTTTCTGATTGAATTGACCACAGGTTTTGTAGCGAATGAAAGTCCATATTAATACATTTAGCTGAAATTCCAATAGCAGAGATCCTCCAAAAAGCTAGAGTGTAGAGAATTTTTGAGTCATAAGCATGTAAATGATTATTTGGATAAAAGCAAACATCTCTAAAATATAAAAGCTCTTCTTTGTTGGTGAGATTTTTAGCATGAAATGATTTTGATGTTAATAAGTTTTTATAAGATCAGATATTTTTGTATTTAAATCCTGACTGTATCACTTGCAACAACAGTGAGACAATAGTCCATACATGTCAGGATTTCCGTTAGGCCTGGGGGGGGGCACTTCAGTGACTGTAACTAAAGTTGTCTACTGTCCAACAGGGAGAGGACACGAGCAACTTGAAAAATGTTAGTGGTTATAAGACCTGTAAACACATGGACCACAAGTGGTGCAACTAGGATGCGTACAAACCATAGATAGCAAAGGTAGCACCGTCTTCTGCTATTATTCTACCCCAAATGTGTGACTCTCGCTTGCTATTGTCAGGCTTGGTTACCAAGATCTAAGTATTCCCAGTGGAGAATAAAGAAAAAAGTTTTTCAATGTGCAGGTAAGGTTATTTGCTAATTTTACAATGATAGACCTTAAAATGACAGCAGGTGCTGTGAAGTGTTAAGAGAAGTCGTGCAGTTCAGGGTTCTGGAGAGAACTTAAACTGGTAGAAAGGTACTCGGTAAGTAATGTATGGCATCCTCTCAGCCACTATTCATTTTTTTTTTTGACTTGAGTTTACTACTCAGACATTGACCATCCCTCTCTGTAGGAAAGTGACTTCTTGTGTAGTTATTTCAACGGAATAAAACCAAGTGAGAAAACATCAGTTACCAAAACTGGGAGGGTCCTGTTTTGACAATCAGAGGCAAAATAAAGACAATGGTAACAGTAAAAATTTTAAATTTATCCAGTAGCTAGTGAGTATTATCATTGTACCTGAGTCCACCAAAACTACAAGAATCCACAACCATAACTGGAATCATTTTGATGATTCCTGTAAAAGAGAGTGAGAAAATCAAGATGAAAACTTACATCTCACCTAATCAGAGGCCCGAAGATGAGGAACCATTTGCTTTGTAACGAAACTGAAAAAAGAGAAAAATCCTTTTTTCCTAAAACATTTATTTTGTTCATTTAATTCAGTATGGGTAAAAGAGATATGACTGGTATATTTTTACTTATGCAAATACACATGTTAAGTTTAGTTCTTTATTAAAGAAAACAATTTTAAAATGTAACTCCTGGCCTTCAGGAACTGAGACACACTGTCAGCTGGGACGCCGATGTGCTGTTAATTCGTAAGCTGGCTGAGAAATGGGCTCTTGGGTGATGAGATCCCCTTGTTTAAGCCTCTTCTCCATTTTTCTCCAAGTGTAGCTTCGAGCTGTGTTCGGAGTTGATGTCTAATCCACCTTTGTTGAATGCTTCATGTAGGATTGCAACATAAAGATTTAAGTCAGGCTAAACAGGAAACATCACACACTCCGAGTTTCCTTCTCCACAAATGATAATGTCCTCTGAAGATCAGTTCATTTTTCTTTATATCACATGGTTAAAATTGTATAAAGGTTTTTAAAAGTTAATCTGGGTACATGGTTTAGCATCAAATAACTGTAGAGGACGAGGGCAAACAAATTTTCCCGAGCTCCTCATTCGGGGACCAGAGACTCCAGTGCCTCTAAGGGTCAGGCGGGTCTGTGGGTCTGCCGAGTTTCAGTTCAGAGGGAAGACAGAAGCCAGCAGCCACTGGAGGCTGCACCTCCTGTCAAGTTTGAGAGCAACACGGGAAACAGCTTTGAAAGTTGCTTTGGCTTCACCAGCTCCCTGTTTCAAAATGTTGGAGACAACTCGTTAACTCTGGGTAGCTGTGCATTTTCTCTGCCTTTGCCACTTTTTCTGGAAGCTGGAAAAAACCGTTCCATAATGGCAGGGTGCAAAAGAGGCAGAAAGGGCAACTGACCTGAGAACTTTAAAATGAGTTTGTAACATCCCACAAACCTGCGCATCTTTATTTGGTGAATTATCTAATGTATCGATGTAGCAGTGAAGTGACTTAATACTACTTCCATTTATACTTTCTCAGATTCAAGAAAAAAAGAGGTATAAAAACACTCTAGTGAATTTCTTTATGTAGCATTCTTTTGCTTTGAAGACAGATAAGGCTAGGCCTACTTTTACAGGCTGTATCACCTCAGATAATTTGCCAGGCTCATTGAGTACGACTTATTTTAACAGAACATCAGGTTTAATTGCCATAAAGTTAGTTTTAACATTATTTTTTTTTTCCTGTAAAGTGCTGAACACAAAGCTTTTTCATGTTTGATGATCAGAAAATGTGAGTCTGCTACCTGCTATGCCCTAAACCCTTCTCCTGGTCTTTTTTTCTCTGGATCTGGGCCTATAAATTTTAAACCAGTTGGCAATAAATTGGTCTGCATTCTATCCTTTCCCTCCAGCTGAGATCATCAACAGTGTTGTAGGTTTTGTTTGTAATACATTGTCAGATGAATCCTTTTATATAAAAAATGAATGTAAACATTTTCTTTAAGGATCTTCCTTGGAGATTTCCACCTCCTGGTTAAACAACAATTTGTATTCTTTCAAGTACTTTTTTTTTTTTTCAAAAAAAGTTAATGTGTCTTTCTTCTTTGTCTCTTTTCTTTCAAGAAAAAAATAAGATGTTACAGAACGCCTCCAAATGTTATGGGGTCTTTAAATGTTCATTGTAGGAAATCTGGGTCTCTAAAATTAGCACCGGTGATTTGACAGGGTGGGGAGCAGTTCTGTTGTTATTTATTTGTACATGTTATCAAAATGGCTACAGCCTGGAGTCCAGCGGGTTCTTCAGAAAAAAGTCCAATCAAATGTTCTGCTACAATACAACCTAATTGTAAGCGTTTTTGAAAAAATTAATACATTTGGTCAAAGAGTCTGTGTTGTGTCACCACACAAAGAGAGAAAAATGGGCAGTGGGCCGGTGGAGGTGGTGTAATTAATTCAAAGCTGGAGTTTGGGTAGGTAGTGCCAGTTAGGCAGACTGCTGCTTCAGGCTTCCTGATTTTCTTTAGACATGGGTAAGAAGAAAGAAATAAATTATCCAGAAAATAAGGAGAACCCCGTTATGTTTGCCTTACAAACTCTACTTCTCTGAGAACTCAGTCTACCAATATTTATGGTGTATTTTATTTCTTCTTCCGTAGCTGGTAGGCATACGCCATACTTTGAAAAGATAGTATCTAGTGACACACTTAGGACATTGGTTGCTTAATGTTAACTACAACTCTAACTACTGTTATCTATTGATAGAATGGGGAATTTTTTTTTTCTGTTATGCCTGGCACATCAGGATAAAGATTATTATTTTTTTTGTCAGTCATTCAGAAAAAGCAAAGAACCTCTAAAATAGTTTTTGCCTCAGTGATACTAATTGTTTTCCATGTTGCTCTACTTTCCTGGTGGTTTGGAACCGGTCTTTTCAAGTGGTATCTTATACCATGCCTGAATCATTCAGTTGCTCCCTCCATTAGTGATTTCTATGTAGTTCTTGATGATTTTTAGGGTGGCATAAAGAGCTGGCCTCTCAGATTGCTTATTTTTTCTCTTCAACCTGTGTTGAGCTCTTGTTACCATCAACAACTGCAGCCCCTGCATAATCCCACTTCCAATGAGCCAGCAAGATCTGACAGTTAAAGAGCCGCTCTGTTATGACTCATACGTGTCTCCTGGATGGCTTAACCCTCAGCTCCAAATGGAAGGAAAACCAACCCTGTGTTATGTTTCGAGGTGCTAATAAGTCCCTCTCACACCCTGATCTCCAGTGCTTATCTCTCTCCGGTGTCACAGAAGCCACTGCGTCACTCTCTTTCATTCTACCACCCTTTCCCTGTTTCCTATACCCATTACTGTCCTCCTTTCCTTGAGCATCGGGCTCACATGCCACATTTGATCATCCATGTGCTCTCACCTGCCTTTCCCCCTCTTTGTTTATTGCCTTCCCAGCACACACCCAGTCTGAGCTAATCACAGCTCAGATTACCCTGACATTTTACAGATGCAGCATGTACCTGGTCAGAGCTGGGCAATGCACTGATCTTTGAAAACCTCTTTTCTCTTAAATTCGTGACTTTGAGCCACAGCTTGGCAAGACTTTGGCACTTCTCCTGCCCACCGATCTGTGTGTTTGAGGACCACTTGTTTTCCTTTCCCCTGTGTACCAGCTATATTGCTCTGTCACCTTCACACTCAGCCCTACTTCCTGTTGCAATCAGAGGAGGTTTTTTGTTTTTTAACTAACAAACGCTACCAAGTAATTTTTTTTTTTTTTTTTTTGAGACAGGGTCTCGCTTTGTAGTTCAGGCTGGCCCTGAGCTCACTATGTAGCCCAGGCAAGCCTCGAACTCAGCAATTCTCCTGCCTCTGCCTCCTGAGTGCTGGGATGACAGGCATGAGCCACCATGCCTGGCACTGTGGTATGTGGTATTGATGGCTGGTGGGCGTGAGCCACCACGCCTAGCATTGTATTACTGGGATCGAACTCAGGGCCTTGCGCTTGTGAGGCGGGCGCTGGAACCACTGAGCTAAATCTCCACCCCTACCAAGTAATATTTTTTAAAGGTGTTTTTTCGTGTCTCCCCAAAGTCTCATGTGATCATAGGTTATTTTGGAGGTGGCTGAAGTAGAGTGTGTGATGGTACATGGTGGGGCTCAGCTCAAAGGTGCTAGGATTAAAGATGTGAGTGCGATCAGCCTACACAGTGTGAAGAATATAAAAGGGGCAGAAAGACACTGTGAAAACCTCTTGTTGCTTTTTGTCTTCTGCTGTCATGAACTGTTTCTCCTCTGCCACACTGTGTTAGAGCCAGCTGATTATGGACTAAAGCTTTTATAAAATTGAAGCCAAATCCATCTTCTCCCCTTTAATTTTGAGTGTTAGATATTTTATTTCACCAACAAGAGAAAAGTAACTAACACAGTGCTGGTGTTTTCTCAGAATATTGCCAAATCATTAAAACCAGCCGAACAGCTTTTGTTTCTTTGAGGTTTGGAAAGTCCAAAAGTCCTATGTGGCCTTCTTATCATGGCATCTGAGTTTTCTTGGCTGAGAAATGGTAGCCCCATATCCTGAAGAACCTCAGCTTTTAGCTGGTTAGGATAGTTCATCACCTTACCAAGATTTAGCATGTTGCGGTGGCAAAAAAATAGAAAGGGAAACAATGCACTTGGTGGCTGGCTTTCCACCCTTCCATAGTTCTGGGCCTGTACAAGTGGCCCTGGACATACATACCACACACATAACTGTTTGGTTATCTATTATTTTTACTGGAATAGAATCATGCTGTACAGATTTCTCGGCAATATGGTCCTTTTTTTCTTGATGAAAGAAGGAAATTTTTTCCTCTGCAGAGCACTTGTAATAACAAAATTGAATGCTGTATTTCAACACACAGGGCTTCAACCAGCAGAAGCTGATAAATAACCATGAACTTGGAATGATCCCAAGACACCAGCAAAGACTGTGTTGACTGAAGAACAATAGGAATTGTTTAACCAACTTTGAACAGTTTTGTGAAGTCATTTCATCCTATTCAGAATTTAGTTTTCAATCCTGATTGGTGTAGCCATCATGGACGACGTTTCTAACCCTTAGAAAATCTTGACTTTTTCCCTTCAGTAAATGACTCAGTAAATTTTATTCATTGGTCTGTTGGATAAAAAGATAATTTCAGCTTTTTAAAACAAGCTCTGAGATAGTCTTTTAAAGAATATTTTTAGACTTAACCATTTATATTAGATCCCCAAAGAGGTATTTTATGTAATATCACATACATAAATTTTGCATGTATAAGCAATATACATGTTTTTATTATTGTATTCATACAATCTTAGTCATTTCTAAATAGCTTGCCTCTCTAACAGGTTGTTATTCAGATTTTTTGGTTAACTTGTTCAGTGTTCTTCCCTCATTTTACTCTTGGTTCAATTACCTGGAACAGAAAGAAGGTGGATTCTGGTCTTCCTTGCTTAGATCACAATGGCATCTCATGGAACAGGTGGGAGGAACCTTGACGGAAGCTCCCAGGGATGTGGTCTCAGGGTTTTCACACTCCTGTCTACCTTCGCTCTTGCAGGTGTGAACGGAGTCCTCTAGCCATGGCTGAACGGAGGGGAAAGTCCAGCTACCTCTCAGATCACCATCGCCTTCGCCAGCACCATGATGGAAGCTGAGTGAAAGAGAGGACCACGCCGAACAGTGCCTCAATTCCGGGCCCACAGAAACCCAAATGGTAACTCTCATTGTTAAATCAGAAGTTTTGGTTTGCTGGCTTATGTAGCAATAGATACTAGATGCCATTTCACTAACTACGTTTTTCCTTTAACAATCTACTATGGCCATATGTACCCACTAACAGATAAATTTGATACATTCTTGTAATGATAACATAATGTCACATGGTGAGGACTGGCCAGAGTTTGTCTATGTATTTCTTTATGGTCAGTCATTAAGTTGCCATCTTACTTCGAGGGGTGACATAAAGTTCCGAGTTAAGTAAACAATTGAAAAATATAGGCAGAGATTTCTATTCAATAACATTTTCTGTATTTCACATGTTGATTTAGAAACTGGGCAAAGCACACATAAAAACAACATTGGAAGTCATTTTTCAAATCCTGTGAGGAACTTTGGATCAGAATTGTGATAACTAAGATAATTTTAGAACAAAATACCCTTGACAGAATTAGTATTGGTTGGAGTAAAAATTTTGATACTTCTTGAACATTTATTTTATCTTTATTAACTACATAAATTCTTGCAAAAGTTTTTTAAAAGCATAAAAGTTAATACAATTATTTAATTTTGTTATAGAAAGGGTTTAATAAGTTAACTCATTTCATATTTTAACCACCATTAAGAGTTTTCTACTGAGATATTTTATTCTTTCTCTATTTATTTTTGAGACAAGATCTTAATGGGTAGTTTTGGTTGGCTTGAACTCATTGCATAGACCGGGTTTACCTCAAACTCACAGGAATCCTCCTGCCTCTGTCTCTCAAGTGCTGGGATTACAGCCATGTGCCACTACACCTGGTTGGATGATATTTTAAATAATAATTTATGATTTTTTAATTAATGTAAATACATGTTATCTATGCAAAATGTAAATATTACAGATCACAGTAAAGTCATCTATCCCGGTCCCTTTCTTCTCTCTAGAAGAGAGTATAACTACTCATTTCTATATGTAACACTTTCAAGGCTTTTAGTTTATATAGCTGTGAGTACATATCTGTAAAACTATATAGTTACATATATCATTTCACAAGTTACTTTATCAATCAAATGTTATTTGAGAACATAATTTTAACACTCCCACAGTGCTTTATGACTAATAAGCTTTCAAGATGGAAAACAGTGGGCTTATTTTATGGCTTGTTATTTTTATTTATTTATTTATTTATTTATTTTTATTTATTTTTTGAGACAGGGTCTCGCTTTGTAGTTCAGGCTGGCCCTGAGCTCATTGGAAAGAGCAGAGCAAGGGAGGAAAAAAATGAATTGAGATATATCTGATATATATCCTAATTCCTTACAATGAACTGATTGCTGGTGGGCGTGAGTCACCACGCCCAGCATTGTATGTGGTTACCAGAGGGATCAAACTCAGGACCTTGCGCTTGCAAGGCAGGTGCCAGAACCACTGAGCTAAACTTCCGGCCCCATGGCTTGTTATTTTTATCTTTATATATATGCATATATGTTTTGGTCTTGTCATTGCATGGAATCAATATTACTGGTCTCTGTGCTAATGAAATGATCTTAGTAGCTAAGCTAGCATGTACCATTCCTTCCATTTAAAGTGTCTCTAAGAACATTTCAGCCAAGGAAATATTTTGAAACCATATGAGGCTGAAATCTGACCTGCAAGCATTTCCCCTGACAATCATTTTTCTGGTGTAAGTAAGGGCTGGATATGTTTTTAACATTCGATGTCCTAATGCCTTTAAAGCAAAAAATGTTTTCAGCTTTAACAGCAAAAACACATTTTAGAAATGCCTGTTAGTAGAGCAAACATTTGAACCAAAAACACACTTGAACTGTTAAATTTCTTTGCTGAACCAAATGCTTTGCTTCACAAATGGTTTTTAGATTTGCCCTAGTTCAAATCTATTTTTTCTTAAATGTTACAGCAAAGATTTCATAAATTAAGAGCCTTTACATCTTGGAATGTCTGTGCAATTTAGATTGAGGTTGACAGATATTTATGTAGCACCTTTGTGCTGACTAAGTGACAGGCCTTGATTCTGTGATAAATACTATGTTTTCTGTTATTTAGTGAGAGGCAGAAAAAACTCAAATAGCAAATACAATATAATATATTCATAATGTAGCAATATAGCAAGTGATATTCATGACTTAATTATCCAACCCACAGATGAATTCTTTCTAGAACTTCTCTGTTGGACCAGGCATGACCCTAGGAATTCCACTCATACTTAAGAAAGAACATGAAAAAGGGGATAAGAGGATAAGACACAGTCTTACCATAAATTAAAGACACAGTAATAGACTTTTTATATATTTATTTATTTGTTTGTTTATTTATTTATTTATTTTTGAGACCAGGTCTCACTTTATAGTTCAGGCTGGCCCTGAACTCACTACATAGTCCAGGTAAGCCTCAAACTCAGCAATCCTCCTGTCTCTGCCTCCTGAGTGCTGGGATGACAGGCATGAGCCACCACACCCAATAATAACAAGCTTTTTTTTTTTGGGGGGGGGCAGGGTCTTGCTTTGTAGTTCAAACTGGCTCTGAGCTCACCATGTAGCCCAGGCAAGCCTCGAACTCAGCAATCCTCCTGTCTCTGCCTCCTGAGTGCTGGGATTACAGGCGTGAGCCACCATGCCCGGCACTGTGGTATGTGGTATTGATGGCTGGTGGGTGTGAGTCTCCACGCCCAGCATTGTATGTAGTTTCCGGGGATCGAACTCAGGACCTTGTGCTTGCGAGGCAGGCGCTGGAACCACTGAGCTAATCCTCCGGCCCAATAACAAGCTTTTTTTTTTTTTTTTTTTTTGAGACAGGGTCTCACTTTGTAGTTCAGGCTGGCTCTGAGCTCACTATGTAGTCCAGGCAAGCCTCGAACTCAGCAATCTGCCTGTCTCTGC
>PVIC010022107.1:0-27969 GCA_004025085.1 Thryonomys swinderianus
GAATCTGTGTAGCACCAAATTTTCATCCTTGGATGAGTTGATATTTTTTATTCTGTGATGGAGAAAGGTACAGCTAGCAGCTTTTGGCATGAAAAGAAATGTTTATGTTTCTCTTCCTATGCTCTTTTGCTTTCTAAGGTAAAGTGAAACACTTTACAAATCGTTCAACCACTTACTACCTTTTCTTTCTTTCTTTTTTTTTTTTGTTTTTGAGAGCAGACCAAGGCACCAATTAAATTACTCTATACTGGTGTTACTTAAAACCGAAAAGTACTTTGTCCATTATCGTAACAAAGTATCTGAAGCCAGCCACCACATTAAAAATTTTACTTAAGGACCTGAGGATTAGCTCAGTGCTTCCGGCGCCTGCCTCGCAAGCGCAAGGTCCTGAGTTCGATCCCGGTAACCACATATAATGCTGGGTGTGGAGACTCACCTTAATGTGCCAGAACCCACAAAGTGGCAAGCCCTTTCTCGGCGAGAAGGGTCCTTTGGCTACTTCCATGCCTGTGGAACAGACAAAGAGGAAGGATTCATCAGAGAAAAGAACAAAGGGGATCAGTTAAAATGTACATAAAAGCAGTCATTATTTTTTTTTCTTTTTTTTGGAGACAGGGTCTCGCTTTGTAGTTCAGGCTGGCCCTGAGCTCACTATGGTACCCAGGCAAGCCGCCGCGAACTCAGCAATCCTCCTGTCTCTGCCTCCCAAGTGCTGGGATTACAGGCGTGAGCCACCACGTCTGGCATTGTGGTATGCGGTGTTGATTGTTGGTGGGTGTGAGTCTCCACGCCCAAAAGCAGTCATTATTAATACCAGTGAAGGAACCCAGCGTGGCCTGGCATGATGCCTTAACCCCCGCAGGGCTGGAGTCCAGAGAAGTCTCGGGCAGCACTTGCGGGCTGAACGCCGGGCGCAGGGGCGAGGAGAGCCGGCCGAGGGCCGCGGGGCGCTGCGCGCGGAGAGCAGGCCGGGGCGCGTCGGAGGAGGGCGCGGGGCCGCCTGCGCGTCCAGGATTTCAAAGCCGCTGCTGCCGAACGTCGCGGGGAGCTTGGCCTAAGTGGGACGAGCCAGTCCCGGGGACACCTGACGCCGGGCAGATGTCACCCCTGGCTCTCGATGCCCACGAGCAGGGGCCCTGGAGGAGGCCCTTCCGGAGCCCGGGCCTGGGGTCTCCGAGGGCAGTGGCACGGAGGAGCGGAGGAGCTTCTGGGTTTCCCCTGGCCGCAGTGGGCGGAAGGCTGCGTCCCTTGGAGGCGAGCTCGGAGGGCAGGAGCGGGCCCCTGGGAGTCTGGGGGCCGCCGGGCAGCAGGCCGCCCCCTCAGGGCCCCGACTGGCGGGCTCGGGTCTTCGATGGTGTGTGGCGCTGGAGCCGTGCTGTGAAGAAGAGAGGAGCGCTGGTGTCCCCGCGCTGAGATCCCGGCCCTGCGAAGGCACTGCCCGTTGGCACCGAGCTCGGTCTTCCCGAGCACACGCCTGTCTTAGGGCCGGCTCCACCGCGACACACGGACTGCAGCTCTCACACGCCGCCCGCGGGAGGAGGACTCACGCCCGTGAACACACTTTGACATCTGTGACTCATTCACTGACATGAAGCACAACTCATCACCGAGAAACAAGATTATCCAGAAAAGCAAGTCTAGAAATGGCTTTACTGTTAACATCAGAGAATGAAAGTACCTGTTAAAATACATTAAAAGATAGCATAAAACAACTTGGTTGACCAGGCAATCCCAGCTGTGAACAAAAAAATAAAGATGTAAATGTTAAAAAAATTTCATTTCTGGACTTTCAGAGAAATGGACACAGGGTAAAGTGTTAGTGAAATTCATGCTGCTAAATACAAGTGATTTAGGCAGTACACGCAAGGAGGAAATGTGGAATTATAACTGTAAGCAATGCATCTGAGATTTGTGCAGGCCAGTAAGTACTGTTACTCTCTTTCTGTACTTAGCGTGTGAATTAAGCTTGTCCCAGGTAGGTGTGTGTAGAGAGAAAGCAGTGGACGTGTATGGACCTCCATCTACCATGACTGAGCATCCACCGGGCATGTTGCAATGTTTCTTCTGAGCAGATAAAAGGGGCTGTAGAGTTACTTTCCTGCAGGTCTTAGAGAAGGCTGCAGGCAGGGGTTCTGTGCCCTGACAGAAGCTGGCCTGTTATTTAACACCGAAATGGAGAATTCAGCTTGTGCCTTGAACTGGTGGTGGTGAAAGGTGGTGTGGGGGTTTCGAGTAGTGTTCACATTGACGTGTGCGGGACCAAAACTGAGTATGTGAGAACTGTGCATTTATTAATGTATAAATTCTACCTCAAAACAAAATAACACAAAGAATTCAATTAAAATTTATCCTATCTCTAAATATAATCTAGAAAAGAAAACCTGTGTCAGAGGAAAAATCAGTACTTGCCTTCCAGAAATACTGCTTTATCTCTTGCTTTTCATTGCTTTCATTCTCTATGTCTTGCCTTGCAAGAGGCTGAAGCCTCACAGAAGCCCCTCTTTCAGTCCAGCTCAGTACGGTGCTGTCTTCATTTTACGGAAGTGACAAAATTATTTTCCAAATGAGAGGCCATAGGGCACATCTGTAAATTAGCAGCTAAAAATAGAGTCATGAAAATTTCTCCTTCGTCTCTCAAGACCAGTGAAAGGGCACGCGGCCTCCCCCCCTCCGCTTTCTGCCCAGGCCGATTTACTGCTGGCAGTCTTGTCATAGTGCCACAGCCGAGCGACCTGTCCATGCGTCGCTGTGAAACTGAGGGCTGCGTCCCTTTGCCTAACCTGTTTTGTTAGGTGACCTTTTTTTCTGGGCCTAGTAACACTTCAAGGACAACTATCCGACCCACATAGACTAATTAGAAATCCTGACGTGACATATTCCAGTAGTTCTTCTGAGATAAAATGCTGGTTACCCATGAAAGTCGAGAGTGCCCTGGGCTTCTCCCAGCTGGGGGTAGACGGGTGCCAATACAGAGGCCGACAGTATGGACAGAGCCTCAAGAACAGCAGGAGAATCGTGATGACATGAATAAGCCCCATAAAGGAGCCCGGCACAGAGCCAGAATCGCCCCCTGGCTTCGCGTTACTGTGTGAGATGGTCTCCGTGTATAAAGCCGGTGTGAGTGTGGTCTCAGCCCCAAAGCAGACTGGTCTCGTTCGCACAGGTGGTCCTGGTGAGACGTTGTGTTCAGAACTCAGTTTTATGGCAGGGATCTGACCCTCTGGACTTTTCCCAAGATGCCGTCGGACACACCTTGGGCCTGTCTCGGTCTCTCCACACCTATCCATCATTACTGTCAATTCTTTAATTATTGGATGATTTGAACATCTGTCTTTGCACATGCCAAGAAGACATAATCATCAGTTTCAAGAAAAAATCTAAAAAATGGACAGTGATATTAGAAAGGCCATGAACAGTCACACATGAACTTTTTGCTTCTTTTCTTGGAAGAATCATTAGAAATATCATGTCTGCAGCTTCTGTTATTATTAGATCCTCACATTCTGGGCTTAAATAAAAACTCATATTGCATATTAAATTGTAATTTTGAGTACAAGAAATAAAAAAGGCCAATATGAAAAATATGCCTATATTTTGTGTATCTGTGCTCTATCAGATATGGCTAAGATAGACTAACATCTTTCTTTTAGTATCTGTAAAATAAAACTGGCTTTTTGTGAATAAGCAAATTTGCATTTTAATTACTTAGTGTAGCTTAAACTATTGTGATGTCTTTTAGGAACTTTTGAGGTTATTCTTAGAGAACATAAATCTGGAATTAAGTGACTGGATAGTTACATCAGTAAAACTATGTGGCTATGTGAGAAATGTGAAACAATATTGTGTTGAGAATCAAGGTCAAAGATAATCCATTCATCCTTAGGAACTGTGTGCATTTGTGTCTATCACATATTTTAAGGCGTAGGCACATGCCTGAAATCCCAGCTCTTCTGGACTGTAAGGAAAGGGATTGAAAGTCTGAGGCCAGGAGAGGCAACGTAGCAAGACTCGGTCTAAAAATAAAATGTACCAAATGGCCCAGCAACCCGGGTTGGATCCCCAGTACCACAAGAGCACAAAAAAGTAAACAGTATATACAGGACCTGGTCTGTTTTCTTCGTGGGTGTCCCATATTCCTGTTGCTCTGCTGGAATTAGAGAAAGGTAATATGTGCATAATATCACGAATGACTTTCCCGTTTCATTAAAATAACTTTGTTGGTATAAACGTACTTGCAGAAACATGAAGCAACCAAAGCTGCTGCGATCATGAGGACAAGCTCACCAGCCGCAGGTGGACTGAAAGCGGCACCTGAGCTCCTGGAGGTGCCGCGGCGCTTTCCTTCTCGCCCGTGGACAGAGCTGTCTGTGCTCTTCTTTCCTTTTATTTTTTTTTGAGACAGGGTCTCGCTTTGTAGTCCAGGCTGGCCCTGAGCTCACTATGCAGGCCAGGCAAGCCTCGAACTCAGCAGTCCTCCTGCCTCTGCCTCCCGAGTGCTGGGATGACCGCGTGAGCCTCCACGCCCGGCACTGTGGTCTGTGGTACTGATGGCTGCTGGGCGTGAGTCTCCGCGCCCAGCATCGTATGTGGTTACCGGGATCGAAGGCAGGACCTTTAACCACTGAGCTAAATCTCCAGCCCATGTCTGTGCTCCTCTGAAGGGAGCCCTGGCTCCCAGCCCTCCAGTGACGCTGTTTGAATCCCTCAACTGCAGGAGCACTTAGGAGGCTCTCACTTCAAGCTCTGAGTTAACAACACAGAAAAACCTAATGAACAGGGTTTGGGTTAAGTGTCCACGGTCTCCTTCAACTGCTTACAATGAAGTTGTGCACATTTGTATCTGAAGACCTTTGTGAAGCATCACACTTCTGTTGTTTTATATCTACATTTATAGACTAGATCTTCCACTATTAATAGAAACAAAGCAAAATAAAACAACAATAATGAAAGGAACTTATATTTTTAAACAATAACACCAAGTTTTAGCCACCACAGACAAGAGTTCAGAGCTCGAAGTTTTCCTGGTGTGAGGCCAGTGCAGCCTGACCGCCTGCCCCTTCCCGCTGAGCCTACGAAGTCGGCCTCTGCCCAGGGCTCCTCCCTCGCTGCCCTGGGGATGTTACAGCTGCGGTGCTAACCTGAGAGCTCGGGACTCTTTTGCTCATTGATTTGCAGTTTCAATTAGTAACATTTTCGTTTTGGGAACTAAGTAAAATCCTAGGCTAAAAATAGATTCTAGTTATTTAAATTTCTCAAAATTCCTAAGTACTCTTCAAAATTATGAAATCAGTATGAAACATTATGAAAAAACAAAAAGATTTGGATCTTCCCATTAGATCCCTACAATATTTAAAAATTTTATCAGAGCTATGTGTCTTGTGAATCCATATTAATCAAGCAACTGAAAGAAGGGCAAAAATTAATGCATATAGAAGTAATCACTCATTACTCAAAGTTCTCATGATTTGGGACAAAATTAGACCATAAAATGTAGAAATTCCCTTTAAAAAGTAGTGAATGAACAAATTAGACTGGCCTATAATTAGTCTTACAAAGAAATTTGAAATATGATTTAATTTAGAATATATAAGAAACAAATGGCAAATACAGAAATAATCCATGGATAAACAGGTTATGTTCTTTGTGGGAAATGTGTGTATATTATTTTATCAAAATATGTGTATAAAGTTGGTCAAAACAGGAAAAAATAGGGATACTTAAAATTAAATTATAATTGTAAATATTTAGAAAGATGTAAAGATTGTCAAATTCTCTTTCTCTGCTCTTCTGTCTTTTCTTCACAACTTGGAGGTCTTCTGGGTTTTATTCTCCTTTCTTAGTTTTCTTTGATCCTGACATCTAAGAATTCTATGTCATCTTGCTCCAAGATTTACTCACTTATTATTTGTATTGTTTAGGGTTGAGCAAAGATAAAGAGATTTCTCTTTCATAAGAACATGGAGATTTGCCATGCTATTGTTTGCCATGTGTGTATTTCACTAGGAACAGACTTTAGGTCTTTATATAATACACTGCGTGTCTTTGGAACAGTAGAACATTTCTAACCATCTACTCATCAGAAACACTCAATTTGCTAAGTCATTTTAACAATAGCAGCAACAGCAGCAGGTTCCACGAACAAGACTCTTCGACATACAGGTAAACTGTGGGATAACAGCTCCCCTGTGCCCTGGAGAGCCCCAGATGGTCTCCACGCTGCTGTCTCAAATCCTGCTTCTAGAAACATTCTTTCCTTATCTCTGGGTTCCAACAGAAAACAAAGAGACAGCTAAGTATATAGCCAAGCAAACACAAATCTTCATTTTTCATACTCTCTGTGACATTTATTATAATAAATATACAATTTAAAATTAAAGTTTTAAGTTTGGAGAAGAGTTAGAAAAAAGAAACAGATATGTGAAATATTTTATACAGCCAAAAACATGCCAGATACATTTACATTTTTATTAAATACAAGATGTTTATATTTTATTAAATACAAAATGTAAATACAAAATGAGTTTTTGACACCCAATAAAACCTACATATAGAAATCAAAATTTAGAGGCATATGGAGTCTTGTGAATCAGGGCTCAGTTATTGGCTTGCTGGACTATGCTCTCCCATGGGAGACTCTTTTTAAAAACTTTTTATTTTTTTAAAATTTTTTTTTGAGAAAGGTTCTTGCTTTATGGTTCAGGCTGGCCCTAGGCTCACTATGTGCCCCAAGCAGCCCTCGGACTCAGCAACCCTCCTGCCTCTGCCTCCTGAGTACTGAGATTACAGGTGTGAGCCACCAAAAATTTTATTATTTGTACATGTTTTCAATACCTGCAGTTTTTTCTGTTTTGTTTTTTTTTTGAGACAGGGTCTCGGTTTGTAGTTCAGGCTGGCCCTGAGCTCACTATGTAGCCCAGGCAAGCCTGGAACTCAGCAATCTGCCTGTCTCTGCCTCCCGAGTGCTGGGATAACAGGCGTGAGCCACCACCCCTGGCACTGTGGTGTGTGGTATTGATGGCTGGTGGCGTGAATCATCACGTCCAGCATTGTATGTGGTTACTGGGATCGAACTCAGGACCTTGTGCTTGCGAGGCAGGTGCCGGAACCAATGAGCTAAATCTCCAGCCCAATACCTGCAGTTTTCACAATGAACATGTACATACCAAAACTTGTTTCTTTTTATAATTCCTTTCCCTCCCCTCTTCTAATTTCCCTACTGTGGTTTTCATTCTGGTTGATATTATTGACCTTAGGTCATTTTATGCCGTGTAATGTTTCTATCCACTGAGGTTCTTCAGCTCTGTCATGCGGCAGGACTCTTCTCCTCACCCCTGGCCCTTGCTCCTTCAGACCCACCCTCTGTCCATTCTGCCCACCCTTCATTTCTCTTTTACTTTGCTTTGCTCAAATGAGAGATAAAATATGACCTTTAAGGTTATGTGTGCAGTTCATTCATTGAAACATATCTGAATTGCATGTTGAAGCAATGTTGAAAATTCAGGGGCATCCATCTTACTGCAAATATTTTTATAATATCCATAATTCTATATTTTTATAGATTAGCATACTTCTTAAGATTATGCTAATCTTTCACATAGTCTTTTAATTTTAGGTGCAAAATGATCATGTTTTTATAATGCAAAATAGCTAATCATGAGTCTGAGGCCAGCAGAGAAAACTACTCATAGTCCATAGTAGGATCTGCCAGTGTAATGGTAATCATCATTAAAACGGTATACCCTTGCACAGTGATAGATTATGCTATTGACAAGCACTTCCTAACCATGTATACCCCCATTTTATACTTAAATACATGCGAAAATAGTGAATTCAACATAGTTTCATATGCAGCTAAAACTTGGAGACTAAAGATTATCATGTCAGAGAAGGGAATAATTAAGTAAAAGAAAGCTGCAGAAGGACTGGCCTTATTTACTGCTGATCTGCCTCTTAAGGAGAGCTAGACAGATTCTCATAATGCAATGTAAAAAAAGCTGGCCATATGAAGCCTTATAGAGAAGAGAAGAAAGCCACTTATGCAGGAGGTAGTGAGACAGAGGTTTCAAGGGAAAACCCAAAAATTGGCTGAACTTATGGAAATGATATAGAAATAATATACCAAGAGAATGAATCTGCTCTAGTTTCATTCCATAAGATCTGTACATTCACAGAATGATTCATAATTATTTTGTTCTCCTGCATATAATTATAAGTTGACCTTCTTAAAATACATCCATTTCTATTTTGGATTATTCATTTTTTTGGTGATTTCCCAGCCCAAGTCCTCTGCCTAGGACTTCTAGTGTAATGTTGAAAGAAATAACAAAAGTGGACATTCATATGTCAGGGAAAATTCCACAGTAAGGAACAAGAACTAAAATTTAAAAGTATTTTCATAGGGTATGTAAATGTACAATTTTCTGTCAGTGTGAAACCCAGATTTAATTTTATAATAACAATGATTTAATTTTACAATAATGATAATTTCAGTGAATGACTTAGACCATGCTTCCTCTTCTTCTGTTTTTGGAAAATATAAAGAGAAGGGTGGAGTGCTTGTTTTATCTATACTACTAGTTTATCTTAGATTATTGAAAAGAAAGTTTTGTGTTTTATCTGTTTATTTCTTCTTCATAAGACTCTTTCTTGTCTATATGTTATACTCTTAGTAATGACTTTGGAGATAATGGTACACAGTGTATTAACTAATGACATTCTCTTCTACTGTTGCGAAATTTTGCTTTATATTTTCATAAAGTAAAAGGCAGTGTGCCAGTGTAACTGTAAAGTCTTCAGGTCTTGATTGTTTTTGAAAGCTTTGGGTTACTGATGTAATCTCTTCATTAGCCATTTCAGTAAGACAGTAGGAATGACCCCACTTTGACTTTTAATAATTTGACTTTACTCTTGTCTTTTTTTCTGACTGGATCAAAATAATTTTTGTCACATGCTCTTTTTCAAGAACCAACATTGGTTTGATTGGTCTTCTCAATTGTTTTCTAATTTCTGTTTTACTTATCTATATTATAATGTCTCTTATTTTCTTCCATCCACTGCTTTTGATTTAGTTTTCTCTTTTTCTACTTTTTCAGGTTGAAGAGTTAGTTTATTAATTTGAACTTTCTTTTTCTTCACAATAGGCTATTTTTATTGAATATATTTGTATATATTTCACTCTTTGCATGTCATGAATTTCAGTACACTATTTTAATTTTGTTTGCCTAAAAATATTTTCTAATTTCACTTTTGATTTCTTATTTGACCTACATTTTGTCTAAGGATGTGTTGTTAATGTTCTGTGGACTTGTCAGTAGTCGAGTTTATTTTTGCTGTTACTGATCTGTACTTGTTTTCCATTGTAATTAGAGAAGATAGTTTGATCAGTTCAATATTTTTAATGTTTTGGGACTTGTTTTGTGGCCTAAGATAAAGTATATTCTGGAAAATATTTTAGGTACTTTTGTGGAAAATGTGTACTTTAGAGTCCATAATTCTTTATATGTCAGTTGGATATATTAGATTTATAGAATCATGTCAGTTCTTTATTTCATTTTTATCTTATGTCTGATCATTTTTTTATTACTCAAAATGGCATATTGCAGATATTGTTTTAGAATTTCATAGTTCCTCAGTTTTGTCAATGTTTGCTTCATATATGTTGAGACTGTAAGATTTGGTGCATGTGTCTTTATATTTTTAAAATTTTTATCTTTATTGGTACATTGTATATAAACATCATGATCACACTCAATATTGGGAATTTGTATCACTATATGATATAATGTAATTATCACTTTCCCATTTCCCTTCCCGCCCCGCAGCCCCCCACCCCTTAAGTACATAAGTTTGTACCCTTTTTTATTACCATCGCATTTTTCTTTGCCCCTCAGTACTCACTCCTCCACCATATTTCTCTTTGAATATTTTCTATTTCACAGTATCCATCGTACATTCTAGAACTTATTAGCATCTTCAGTTTCTCATACCAGAGAACAGATATGATATTACACATCTGTGATCTATTTATTTCACTTATGAGTATGTCCTGAAGGTATGTCCATTTGAGTGTAAATGACTCAAACTTATCATTCTTTAAGGCAGTGTTGTTTTTTTACATTGATTTTTCTTCAAGCACACTGCCTTTTTTACGCTTAGTTGATTTATATACTGTGGAATTTTAATTTTTTCTCCTTTTCTTTTAGTTATGTTTTTATTTTCTTGATGGTTTCCTTATTATTGGAATTAACCTGTTAAATTTATAATCATTCATTGAATTAATGTCATTGCATTTTAACTAGATACAAAATACTGTCTTTTCTACTCTCTCAATTCTCTTTTTCTTTTCCTTTTTAAAGATCAACTTGGTATTATTTATTTTATTTGTGTTTATAACAACAAAACAAACTGACATGTGGTTCAGATATTCTGTGCCAGGTGATCTTTTTTTAAGTACACTTTATCAGTACACTTTAGGAATACATTATGATCATATTCCTCACTAAGAATTTGTACCTCTACATGATATATGTTGATTTTTATATTTTCCCATTCCGCTGTCCTCCCTTCAACTTCCCAGCTCCCTATATACATAAACTTCATTTCTGATTTTTCTTTTTTACCATCAAGTTTTTTCATTCCCCTCTTTGCTTTCTTTTGTCCACACCCAGTTCCCCTTTTCCCTTTGAACATTTTCTTCCTATTTCATAATACCTATTGTACATTTTGTACCTCATTTAGACTTTCAGTTTCTCACACTAGAGAAATAATACAGCATTTACACATCTGTATCCTATTTATTTCACTTAGAGTATGGCCTCAAGGAGCATCAATAGACTTCTATGCACAAATAACAGACTCACTGAGAGGGTAATTAGCAAAACAATTCCTTTCACAGTAGCATTCAAAAAAAGCTGAAATATCTGGGAATCAGTCTAACAAAGGAGGTGAAAGACATCTACTCTGCAAACTATAGCACTCTGAAAAAGGACATCAAAGAGGGTATCAGAAAATGGGAAGGCATCCATTTTGCCTGACCAGGAAGAACCAGTATTGTCAAAATGGCCACACTCCCCAAACTGCTATATAGATTTAATGTGATCTTGATTGAAACCTCCAACTTGAAATTATGCTACAAAGCCACTGTGATGAAAAACAGCATGGTACTGGCAAAGAAAATACACCCGAGACCAGTGGAACAGAGCAGAAGGTGCCGGAACTACTCCAGTAATACTGACCTACCTCATTTTTGACAAAGGAGCTAAGTACCCTCAATGAAGGGAAGACAGCCTCTTTCATAAACAATGCTGAAAAAACTGGGTTTCAACCTACCACAGATGAAAGCTAGATCTATCTCTGTCACCATGCAGTAAATTGGAATCGAAATGAGTTAAAGTTCTAAATATTAAAACAGAAACACTCACCCTGCTGGAAGATAGGTTAGATAGATCTCCTGGAGATACTGGCATAGGGAAAGACTTTATAAGCAAAACATCAGCAGCATGGGAACTAGCAGAAAAAATTAACTGAGATCTCATTTTATGCACATTCTTTCCATTGTCTTTTTCACTGGTTACGTACACTATGTATCTAACTGGTATACATTTTGTGTATGTTATTATGTATTTTAAGTCATTGATAACTGTTTTTTCTTTAATTTTATAAAATCAGAATACAGTACCCACAAATGCAGTATGACTGGCACTGTATATATTTGTATTTAGCTTTAGTGCTATTCCTTTTCTTCACATGCCTTTAAATTATTTTCAAATGCCCTTTCATTTCTGTCATAAAGTCTCCTTTTAGAACTTCTTGGTAACCAAGTTTACCTGCATCAGACTTCAACAGCTTTGGTTTTGAAATGTCTCAATTTCTCTTTTGATTTTTGAAATAGATTTTCCCCCGATGTAGAATTCTTGGCATTAAATTTTGTTTCAACACTTTATATTTCTAGATTCCATGGTTTATCTTATGGAAATCATTCCTTATCTATGCTACTACAGAGAAAGAGGTTTCTTTCTTGTTGTTTTCAAGGTGCATTTTTTTCTTGATTTTTTCGAAGTTTCATTTTAATTTCACATTGTGGTTATCTTTTAATGTTTTCTTCAAATGCATTGGATGTTTGTATTCGTGCATTTTTTTCAAATGTAGGGCATATTTTGTTTTGTACTGAGATCAAACTCAAGACCTTGTGCTCCTGAGACAGGTGTTGCGATGACTGAACTAGAATATAGGAAGTTGCGTGTCACTGCTTCTTGAAACATTTCCTCTTACTCCCTCTCAGGCGGACTGCTGCAGCTGTGCACTGGGTTTGCTCAGTGGTGTCCCAGATTTTCTGCTGAAAGCCTTTAGCAACTTTTTGATTTTGATTATTGTAATTATCAGAGTTAAAACTTCCGGGAACCGGCATCCTCTACACCACCATAAAGGTGGGAAAGGGAAAAAGGACAGGACAAGTACAAAATCCAGTGCCTCTTTCCTACCATTTTGTTACCTTCCTGCAGTGCAGCCTGTTCTTGGAAGACAGAAGGAAAGGCAGTGCCAGAGGAAGAGAGAGGGAGAGGGACAGAGCACGACGGAAGGAGTGGGTTGTAGGGTTCAAGATTTGGCTTCTGAGGTTGTTACTGGGCAACCCCAGCTCCCAGGGACAAGCCCGGCCAGGAAACCTTCATGGAAGGAAACAGGGACGTGTGTGCTAGGGCCTTTCCTTTCAGGATTTTAATGGATTTATGACCTTCTTACTTTCCCTGCTAGGATTGAGAATTTAGAAATAGTTCAAGTTCCGACCATTTTTGTGCGGCTGAACATTTTATTTGTATTCCTGGAAGATTGCAAAAAATTTTTGTCTTTGGTATTTTTAAATTTCATATTGTGTCATGGTATGAGTTTATTATAATTCATTTTACCAAGTGCTAGATGATCTCTCTAAATTTGGCAACGCACGTCTTTCAGTTTTGGGTAATATTTTAACAATTTTATTAATTATTTCCTACCATCTGTTTTTCTTCTCTCCCCATCTGCACATTGTATTATTCAGTCTTAGGAGTTCTTGATGTGATATCTATATTCTCCATTTTCTATTTTTGTGTTGTAATTTTTTTCTGTTTATATATTTTTTTAAAGATTTTCTTAACTATTATCTGGGTTTGCACTAAGATTTTCATTTAACATCTCTGATTTCTTAAAGTTGTCTTCTAATGTTTAGTTTGTAACTAGTTTTTCATTTCTATAAGAATATAAATTATAGGTTTTTCTCTTTTTTTTTACAGTGTTTTTATCCTCGGTTATTCCATTTCACATTGTTCTTATGTTGGTTTATTGTCATTTATTTCCTGTGCTAAATAATTTGTTCAAGTTCACTTTGGCTTTCCGTGCTTAACTGAAAAATGAATGATAAAAATACGACTCAGATTTTGTGAGCACTGAGTGTGACCTCTCAGGTGTCAGCCTCACTGGGAAGCACAAGGGCGGCCCCATTTGAGGTAACTCCCAGCACCTTGTTAGAACCCTTCCCAGCAGGCTCTGAGCTGCCTGTTGTAGCCTCGCATCTCTCTGGGGTGCTGGAGAGAGCGGCAGGGTGAGAGCTTCTCCTGTTTCCCAGCACTTGGTGTTGTTCAAATTCAGTGCGTTCTGTGTCCTGAATGCGAACCTCCGGTCCACAGTTTTTCAGGGGCGGGATCTAGCAGTTCAGTGATGGATACCATGGCTTCCACTGGGCCTCTGTATTTTTTTTTTCCAGTACCAGGATTGGACTCAGGACTTTGCTCTTGAGAGGCAGGGAGGCATCACTGAGCTAAATCCCTGGCTCACTTCTGTTTTTTTTTTTTTTTTTTTAACCCATGTCCTTCTGATTCCCTCAGGTACTGGTAAATTGTGTACATCTTGGGAAGATTTGTAGTAAAAATGTTTTCAGCTTTACCCACCAAAGAGATGGGATTCTTCTTCTCAGACTCCCCAAATAACTTCTTAGTATCTAGCCTTCCCAGCTTCCTTTATTCTGTTGTTCTCTTTTGTCCAGTTATCTTTTTCCTTGTCAGTACCTTTAACAGAATTCCTTTTATAGATGTTTTGAGGCATTCAATAAAGGGACAAAATGATGTCCTTGTCTTCAACATTTCATACTAACCCTGAAGTTCACTGAAGAGGAAAACATATATGTGACAGTGCTCGTACATATGCACCTACTTAGTTTAAGTACGTGCTAAGGAATTTGCGTCCCTTAGCCTGATACGGTGGTGCATGTTGTAATCCTAGCACTAGGCTGAACAGTCCCATAAAGACTCTTACCCAAATGCCCAAAGCTCATTACCTCCTTTGGTGATTAGAAAGCTGTCCGAGGCCATGCAGCATGAAGGGTAAAGTAGAATTTTGATTTTCTCTTTTTGGTAAAATTGCAAAGGAATAACAGCTGTTGGGATGTTGGTGAGATCTCACGTGATAAAATGCTGGGAAAGAGACTTGTCAGTGTCCATAACTGTTCATTACTGTTAGAAGAGAGACTTGCTTTGGAAATGTTTTCTTGCTCTGTCAGATCTACCACTCAGAGCGGCCACATAGAACAGATCTATTTGGATGTTGCTGTTCATGCAAACTAAAAAAAGATATATTAGGTTTTGGTAGCACCTTTCCCTGAAAAAATGATCAGTGCAGCAGTCTAGGGGATCATCTCCAGGGAAACCGTACCTACAGGCTGCACAAGAATGATGGAAGAGCTGAGTGTTAGGGACAAAGATTACTGTTTTCCTGTCTTCCTATGCTCTTCTTTCCCACTCAGATTCTATTCCTGTTTTCAAGTGACTTATCAAACTTGGCTTCTTCTATGAAGCTTTCTTATTTTTTTCTCAAGCTAAATTTCTCCCTCCCCCCAAATTTCATATAACTTTATATCTCTGGTGACAACTTTTTCTACTCATGACATATTTATGTTTTAAATATCACCTTGCTAAATTAGAAGGCTCCTTAGGGGCTAACCACAGGATGTCTACTTTGCCATCCATTTAGTGCTTATCTGCCCACCCTTCCGTAGAGAGCACTGCATGCCAAATAAGAAGAAAGGGCAGCTTGAGGGCACAAGAGTGGTTGCCCAGTTAGAAGAGCTCTAAAGAGCAGTCCCAGGAGACTCTCCGGCTCTAGGAGCAGTAAAATGCAGTTAGAAAAACCCCTCAGAAGGAGCCATGATACCGGATTTGGTGGTCATGGAGGCAGAACGAGACCAGGAAGGCGTCCTGCAAATGTATACCCAGTGTCAAGGCATGTCTGCAACAGAACAGAACAAGTCATAAAATGGCCAAGTCATTATCTAAGCCAACTATGCAGAATAAGCTTCAGTTAAAAAATATTCCCTTTGTCTGGTGGGTGAGTGAAATTTCAAATAGGTGGAAATCACAGATATGCAACAATTGAAAAGAGACATCATTTAATTCAAAAAGCATACAAAGTTAGACATCATGAAACAAAAATAAGTACATTGCTTCAAAACTTAGGGAAGTCAATAACATCGGAAGATGTAGAAATCAAAGTGAGCAGGTCAAGGCAGGATTTCAAGCACCAAAATATGAGAAAATGATACGGTAATGATATCCAGAAGAGCATTAGTTTGAAATGCATACATTATATTTTTTCTTGATAAGTCTCCATTTTTAGACATATGAGAAAGACAAGTATGAGAAGCTATCGATAACAAGGAACTAAACAGTATTTAAAAAAATAAGAGTAAAAATTGTGGCAATTTTAGATTTAAAAATAGTTCCCATAACTAGGGAAAATAAATGGAGAATTTAATATTTAGTGTGTATTAGAATTTAATATTTAGTGTGTATTGTGTATCACAATATGCTGTCATTGCAGTTACAAATTAAATGGATTTTGTGATCACGGCCGCTCTTGGTGGAGTGAGATGGAATCTCAGTGTTGTTTTCATCTGCATCTCTCGAATGACCAGTGATGTGGAACATTTCTTCATATGCTTCTTGGCACACTAATAAGTGAAATAAATAGACCACAGATATGCAAATACCAGATCTTTTCTTTGATATGAACACCTGTAGAGGTGCTCTAGAATGTATGATAGTTTTTGTAGCATGGGGAATATCCAAAAGGAATTTGGTGTGGGTACATAATGAGGGGAAGGAACAAATACGATTCGGAAAAAAATAAGAGTATGTATATAGGGGGTGGGGAGGGGTGTGGGTAAAAATGAGAATTGACCTTTGTCATATATTGGTACAAATTCCCCAATGTTATGTGTGATTGTGAGCTGTGCGTATAATGTACCAATAAAGTTTACTGAATAATGAAAAAAACAATTAAATCAACGTGCTTCTGGGGTAAGTGACCACTAGAGGGTGAAGCAGTTCCTGCGTAGCCCTGGGAGACTGTCCCTGCTGTCTGGCTGTACGCGCCCTCAGTGCTCTGCAGGGCTCTCTCTCGAGCTGCTTCCACTGTTCATCTAGTCAGTCTTTCATCGTGCCAACAACTGAGACTTTATTTAGAAAAGTTGCATAGTAAGGACTTAGTCTTCTTGTTGAGACTGTTAGTTTGCCTGAAAAATGACACAGTTTTGCAGGTAGATATAAGCAAAGTGGTTACTGTGTCCATGGGAGCCATTCAGTTATCACCCTTGCACTAAAAATGTCCATTTTAAAAACTGACATTCTTTTAACAATGACCTGTTTTTTGTTTTGTTTTGTTTTGTTTTGTTTTGTTTTGTTTTTGAGACAGGGTCCTGCTTTGTAGTTCAGGCTGGCCCTGAGCTCACTGTGTAGCCCACCAATCCTCCTGTCTCTGCCTCCTGAGTGCTGGGATGACAGGTGTGAGCCACCACACCCGGCTGCAATGACCTGTCTTTTACAGATAAGCAGACAGACTTACCTCCTGCTTCAAGAAAGATTATGTTACAAACTCTGCCACTCTAAACATGGGTGGGCATATATTGTTGCGTTAAGATGCTTTAAATTCTTTGGGGAATAAGCCCAGAGGGAAATAGCACAGTCAAGCAGGACCTCTAGTCCTAGTGCCCTAGTCTGAATGTGAACAGAATATCTATCTAAAATGTGCCAATAAACTCAATTTAACAAATAAAATAAAATAAAATAAAAAGAAAGTTCAGGATCTTCCTTCTACTTAGTAAACCTGTCAGAATGAGGTTTCTTTGGTTTCTATCATGTTATCGGACAAAATTTGTAAATGCTATAACAAGTTCTCATTGAAAGAGATGGTTTAGTATGAAAAATCATAGCTTGTAGATGGAACTTGCAAAGGATGAAATTAATAATTGGAAGGATGACCTTGGTAACCTTGTTAGCAAGGTCACACATTGAGAAGAGCTTTGGAATTTATTTAAAAATATTCCATGTTTTCCCTGCAATTATGTCTTAGTGGAGAACAGTACATAAGTAATAATTGTTGCCATTGTAGTCTCTGCAAGCAAATCGTCTAACTTCTTGATATAAGATACGAAAAGTTATCCCCTTGGCAAACACTCATATAATTACAACAAAACTATAATTTGAATGGGCTCAATACCAATATCTTATTTCTGTACTTACTTATCTCTCATTTATTGATTAAATACTTTGCACTTATCTTTTTCTTATCTATCCTGTGAAATATGCTAAGTGAAATATATCAGACACACAAGCTTAAATATCACATGGTTTCTCTTGTATGAGAAATCTGAAGCATAAATAAATAAATTAAAGATTAAAAGAAACAATAGGAATAAAAATACCCTCCTTTAACATCATGATAAACGTAGATCTGTTTTCATCTTTATTAGTATCTATTTGTCTTACATTAAAATAAAAAAATCTAAAAAGTGAAAGAGTCACCCCTTTTAACAACAGCAATGAAAAGAAAAGTTAGACAATGGGGAACGGGGATTCTGAAGATCCATGGTGGGTGGGGAAGAGCTCCGGAGATTGGAGACTGGGGAGAAGGCCCGGGAAGCAAACGCTGCGCGGTCCACAAGGGTCAGCTGCCTCATGGATGTGTCGTGTGCACTGAAAACATGGACAATAAGAATAAATGAATGGTCTATCATGAGTGAGGAAAGGGCTCCAGGTCTACAGAACCAGGAGCAACGGTCTGCACGAATGGGCTGTCTGCAGCAGAGCTCTGAGCACACTCGGAACTGGGCAGATTTGTTCTGACTGAGTTCAGAAAGTAGCTGCAGGAAATAGATCCTGACCATTGTAGGTCGTGAAAATCCCACACTGCGTTTGGTTTTCTTTTTTCTTTTTTTAAATTGAATTATCAGTACACTTTATATATAATTCACAATCACATTCAACATTGGGAAATTTGTACCAGTATATGACAGAAGTTAATTCTCATTTCCACTCGTATCCCTACCCACCCCACAACCCCCCACCCACTATATGCATGCTATTTATTTTTCTTTCCAAATCATGTTCTTTCCCCTCATTAAGTTCCCACCACATTCCCTTTGAATATTTCCTAACTTACAATATCTATCATACATTCTAGAACTCATTTACATCTACAGGTTCTCATACCAGAGAAAAGATATGGTATTTACATATCTTTTGATCTATTTATTTCACTTATTATCATTATAATAGAGTAATGCTCCATTTTATAACACACACACATCTTCTTTATCCAGTCTCCAGTTGATGGGCATCTGGGCTGTTTCCAAGATTGGGCTATCACAAATTGAGCTGTTATGAACAAGGGTATACATATGTCTTTACAATAGGATTCTTTTAATGCCTTTGACTATATTCCTAGCAGGGGAATAGCAGGGTCGAATGAGATCTTTAATCCTAGTTTTCTGAGGAATCTCCACACTGATTTCCACAATGGTTGTACAAGTCTACATTCCCACCACCAATGGAGAAGGGTTCCTTTCTCCCTGCAGCCTGGCCAGCATTTATTGCTGGTTAATTTTGCAATAGCAGCCATTCTTTGAGGAGTGAGATGAAATCTCAGTGTTGTTTTCATCTGCATCTCTCGAATGACCAGTGATGTTGAACATTTCTTCATGTGGTTCTTGGCTGATTTTATTTCTGCCTCTGAGAAGTGTCTGCTCATTTCAGATGCCCATTTTTGAATTGGGTCTTTAAACTTGCGAGGACTGATTTGTTTAAGCTCTTTATATATTCTAGATAGTACCCTTTGTCTGACAAACAGCTAGTAAAAATTTTTTCCCATGTTGTTTGTTGTCTTTTAGCTGTGCCAGTGGTTTCTTCTGTTGTGCAGAAGCTTTTTAGGAGGATGAGATCCCATTTGTTGATTCTTTCTGCTAGTTCTCACACTATAGAGGTTTCTGTTACTGGCAAAGTAACAGACCCGAGGACCAGTGGAGTAGATTAGAAGATCCAGAAACTACTCCAGGTACACTAAGCCACCTTATCTTTGACAGAGGAGCCAAACATCCTCAATGGAGGAAAGACAGCCTCTTTAACAAATGGTGCTGGAAAAACTGGGCTTTAATCTGCCAAAAACTAAAGCTAGACCTATCTCTTTCACCGTGTTTACTAAAATCACAATGGATTCAAGACTTAAACATAAAAACAGAAACAATAAACTTGCTCCAAAACAGGTGAGGTAAAACTCTTGGAGACATTGGCTTAGGCAGAGACTTTATGTGCTTGGTTTTCTGTGAGCATTTCAGTCTATTGGAACAGCCATGAAGTCTTTAAGAACTTTAAGAACTTTGTTAGAGTTTATAGATTGCAACAGGAAATTGTATTTGGGATTTATACTTTTTCCATGTTTGAGTAGCAAAATTTCACCAAAATATTTTACATAATCCAAAATAATCATACATGATTATGTAACTGAGGATTTTTCTTTTCCCTTTTTCCCTTTTCTCCCTTTACTTCTTCCCTTCCTCCCTTTCTTCTCTTTTTATATCTATTTTAGAGAAACTCTTATACAGTGATGCTCTTGAATATTTTACAAGTACTCTTTGGATACATGCTTCAGGACTCCTATGAATACATTTCCAGTGAAGTTTTAAAAGTAGAATTGTGAAAGGCAGGTATTTATTTACTCCAGTGATTTCTAGTCAACATATCCTCAGTGCAGAATCCTTAGTGAGCGACCATCTTTCGTAATCGTGACTGCTGCACTGGTGAGACCAGTCCCACAGACCTGACGTGGTCAGTGCACGAATCACGTGATCTCAGTAATACAGTATTGTCATTCTCAGCATTATTTTCATCTCCATCTAATTTTTCTTTTGAATGACACTGAGTTCTTACTAGTTTCTAGTTAGATGAGAACACCTAGATCTGGTAATTGTAACTTTTTGAAAGCCACACTTGTGGTGGCATAGAAATAAGGTATTCTGATTTTATATCCAAAGTTGAGATTTGTGAAAGGAAAGAAAAGAATTGAAGCTTTAGCTTAGAAGAAATTGTACGTCTTGTAAAGTTCAGTCCATTTCTAGCTTATATAGATATTTTTGAATTCAGTAATTTTAAACTGTATGATTGTTTAATGGAGATAAACTACGTTAAATTCAACAAATATATTTCAAAAAAATTAGCTTTCATTAGAACTGGAGTTTGCTAAACATTATTAGAAAAAAAGATCTGCATAGGGGAAAATCTAACAAATGTGTTAGTTAATGTTCATTTGAGGCTACAGTTACACACCCACAGCTATCTACTTAAATCAGATCAATATGAAATGAAAAAAAGAATTGAATCTTGTTTTATGACCCCAAACCTGTTCTTTCAAACAAACTAACCTTTGTTTTGTATATTAACATAATGTATTTATGTGGCAATGCCTACAATAACACTAAATCAAACGGTATGTTTCTGTGCTGCAGTAGGGGTTAAAAGCCGAGGCTCCCCGCAGCGAGCCCTCTGTCCTTCCTGTGTCACTGTTCTCTCTGTGAGGTCAGTCTTCACCCGTCGGCTGTGCATCCCTGTTCACCTCTGTCACTCCACTCTTGAAAATTTTTAAAAAATGTATTTTAATGTAGTGCAAATACCTATTGATAAAGAAAACATAAAAGCTATTCTACAAAATTATTTCACAACAAAAATCATTAGGGAATAACAGGTAGATACACAGTGTATCGCGATCTTAAAAGGATGTATTGTTATGGAAGCACTCTTCTCACTTCGCCGCAGCTGCTGCGGGGTGCGTGGTAATGAGGTTCACCTTGCAGTCTCCTCGGCGCCCCGGGGCGCTCCTGCTTCTGTCTCTCTTCTCGGACACGTTCACCCCCAGTCTTGCTCCTTTTGAAAGGCATAGAGAGAAATTGCTAATTACTTTTGTTTTTATTTGTCCACATAAAATGAACTATATTTCTAAAGGTTTATTACAGTATAGATCTATTCAATGTTAAGTACTGTGTGATAACATTTATCATAAGATCTTTATATTATAAAGGTTGAGATAGTAGGTAAGTAACTAATCCCCAAGATAATTTATCAAATATCTGAAACAACCATACTTAGAGTAATATAGAATTATTTTGTCTTTAATTTTTTAATGTTTCAGTTCATCTGACTTTTTGGTCAATTTTTAGTCTGCTGGTAATAGAAAAGTTAGAAATGATTTACCTGTAAAGTATATAGTCTATTTGGGAAATAAATGTTATTTTATCAAGCTGTAAGATAGCAAGCTGTCATTTCTTGATTAAAATTCATTTACTATATTATCAAACTGAATGTACCTAAGAACTTTGACATGCTAATCTGATTAAATAGATTTAAATTCAGCTGAAAGTTAAGTTCAGCATTAGTCTTGGTTAATTACTGTCAGAAAGGATATGTTCTAGCTATTCATTTATAAAATATGAGCTTGGAGATTGCATGTGGATTAATTAAATTCCCTTTAATTATGTCAGCTATATGCAACACACAGTTTGTAACTAGGATAAAATGCTTTATTAACTTCTGGAAAATGGACAGTATCCTTATACAAATCTCTGTACAGGGATTAAGAGGAGAGAATCTGGGAAAGATACACAACAGCATAAACACACCTGATGTTACAAATGTGACACAGTGTTGCAGCAGCAAATTTTCTCAATGTCCAGAAAGTTGCATTCATTTGTGACTAAATGTAAAGTGATTGAACTCTCCCAATAAACCTGGGCTTGTTTTTGTCCACTCTATTGATGTATCTTCACTTATTTGGTAATTATGAAAATGCAAGATGTGGGATTTAATAACTTACACCCATGTGAGTGAGATCCCTGTGTGGGAAGGACAGTTCCGTCTCAAGCTCTATACAAGTTACACTAAGGATTTGTTTCTGTCGTGTTACAAATACAAGGAAAAATTTTCCTCATTCAAATCAAATGTTTTGTAATCGTAATTCATATTGGTAAGGACGTTTTGTGTGTGTGTGTGGTACTGGGGCTGTAACTCGGGCCCTTGTGAGTCCAACGTTGGCATGGTACCACTCAAGCTAAATCCCCAGCCCTGGTAAAGACTTGTCCTTCATGGGGGTATGTTTGGCAAAAGAAAAACTGTGAACAAATTAAATTTGATCTTATTTATTTAGACAAAGAATAACATGAATTAGGCAGCTCTTAGAACCAGAGAGGTTTGCGAGGCTCCACCCTGGGCAGCGGGTCTTTCCAGGTGGGCGCTGGCTGCAGTGCAGGCTGGTGTCCAGGCAGGCCGTGTGATGAGCCTCTGCCAGCCCGGACACGGTCCAGCCCGGGCTGCCTGCAGCTGCACTGTGACTACTGTCACAAAGCCAGAAATTTGTTACAAAATCATACATTCGTAAGTTTGGTTTTGGTTTATTAATGCACTAAATTCACAGTTTTGTTTTACATAAGCACTCAGTTTAGAGACAGGCTCAGGCTTCCTGCTATTTAGTTTAACCTATTGAAAAGTAAAAAGTAAACAGAAAAATTTTCCAGTGTCATATTAATGAGGTTAATCAAACATGGCTGGTGCTTTCGCGTATTTTTCAAGTAGCTCCTAAATGCTTGCATCCTTTTTATGATTTTGATCATAACAATTTATCACATTTTTCACTCAATAGTGCTTACTAAATTTACCTTGTCTCCTTAGTATTGTACTTTGTTTCATTGTAAATTAAGATTTCGTTAAGTCAGGTTTTAAAATGTGGTCACAGAAGTAGCTGTACCAGCATCACTCAGGATCCTGCTGGAAACAGACACTTCAGATGGCAAAACAATTTCCAGTGTTATCAGAAAGTATCAATTACCAAATTTTAAAATTATATCATCACAATGTCTGCTTTTTCATTGTAATTTTAATTTTACTAATTTAAATTTGATATGGAATCATGTATCACATAAAAATAAAGTATGAACTTTATAAAGCCATAAAAGTGATTTTTAATTTTTTTATTTTCTGTACATATATCCTATGAAAATTAGTTTCTAAAGAGGTAGTAATAATAACACTTACATGAAACTTTGTGTGTTTGAAGTCTTTCCCTTTTTGATAAAGCTCTGGAGATTTACTGCTATTATCTCTACTTGACCTTTAAGAGAAGTTAGTGAAAGCTGTGTCTGGTCCCTGCCGAGGCCCCCAGGTTTGCCCGTGGTGTTTGCAGCGTCAACTCTGGGTCGAAGGCTGTGTTCTTGGTCCCCCTAGAGAGAGAGGTTGTAAGGCCTTGTGCCTCCTGGTGCTCTGAGAAGGGGGAGAGGCCTCAAGGAGAGAAGGGGGAAGAAGGTGGGGATATTTTGGAAAAGTTCATTAGTGGGATTTGATGTGAGACTCTTTCTCTACTAGAACAATACTGGAACTCTCGTTATCTATAATTGCTTTAAAACGTATCTTTAGTTGATACTTTGAAACACATGTATCATTTAAACATAGGAACCAACTAATTTCTCTTCTTTATTTTCAGGATTTCTGATTCAAGATGATCCGCGTGGGTCTTGTGAGAACAAGTACTGTGGCCTGGGCAGGCACTGTGTGGTCAGCGGAGAGAGCGGGCAGGCTGTGTGTGCGTGCATGGACCTCTGCAGGCAGCACTACAAGCCCGTGTGTGGCTCTGATGGTGAGTTCTATGCCAACCACTGCGAAGTGCACCGCTCTGCCTGCCTGAAGAAACAGAAGATAACCATTGTTCACAGCGAAGACTGCTTCTTCCAGGGTAAGCGCTACAAGGCCAACGTGCCTCTTCCTGTTCCCTTTATCCTCTCGTAGCCCTACGTGTCCACTACAGAGCAGTGCCACATCAGCAGGTAGCTAATGTCAGCAAAGGAAGACGGGGAGGAGGTAACAAGAATCGTATGAGAATTTACATGGATACAGTTTGGATGTTCAGCTGTGAGAATAAAGCTAGCCAAAATATGATTCACAATTTAATATAGCTTTGGGTTTGCACCATATGGCCTCTGGTCATGGTGCTCTCAGTGACACAGGGTGGCCAGTCCAGGCCAAGGCCACCTGGTGAGAGGCACCTGCACAGAGCTGAGGGCGAAGGGACCGCCCAGCGTGCTGTGATAACACCCCCGCTTCCTGATGAGAAGGGATGGCTCAGTGCACAGCACAGTGTCTGAGTATGCGGCCCTGCAGCTGCCCCTGGAAGACTGACGCGCTCAGACCAAACTTAGGGCACGAGTCAGAGGTGACAGTACTTGAAACATTTCGATGTTACAGTGGACTTGAAATCAGTTCCTTTGAAAAGTTCTGAAAAAATTTGACACATGACTTTAATTTACTTTACAAATACATCATGAAATGGCTTTAACGTTTTGATTGATTTATAAATCTATTATTTATCATTACAAGCATATTTTTCTTATTAATAATTAAAGCCTTGATTAAGTGCAAGAGTTAATTATAGAAAACTTCCATCATTCTTCAAGGTCAGTGATCATTCTTGTTCCTAACCTTTGGTTCCAATACCTAGTTTCTCAAAGTGTTCATTAAGTGGGCTTTATATTTTAAATATTACGTGATTTTTTTTTTAGTAATAAATTTATGGCTAAAATGTGGTAGAATTATACTACATTTTTCCAGTCACTGGGGTACCGAATTCAAAAATTTAATTCTCTCCGCGGCTCTGGTCACAAATCAAATCAGATGAGAACCCAGTCAGACTCAGTGGTTCGGTTCAAAGTTGACCTTAGGGGACATTTGCTTGAGTTCTTGGTGAGTTTCGACCATGACAAGACTCATGGAAAGAATGGAGGCCCCACCTAGAGTGCTAAACTGAACACTAGATTTTCCAAAGAGGTAAAGATGATACTCAGGGCTTTTCATTGCATTGTAGTCATTATAGCTACTAGAAGTTCCATACACATTATGTAAAATTTTAAACTTATTTATCATAGGGAATTTTATTTTTGCTTTTGCTTTTTGAGACAGGGTCTCGCTTTTGTAGTTCAGGCTGGCCCTGAGCTCACTATGGTGCCCAGGCAAGCCGCTGCAAACTCAGCAATCCTCCTGTCCCTGCCTCCCGAGTGCTGGGATGACAGGCGTGAGCCACCACGTCCAGCACTGTGGTATGCAGTGTTGATTGTTGGTGGGCCTGAGTCTCCACACCCAGCATTCTATGTGGTTACCGGGGATCGAACTCAGGACCTTGCGCTTGCGAGGCAGGTGCCGGAACCACTGAGCTAACCCTCCGGCCCTATCATAGGGAATTTTATCCAACTTAAATACACACTTGGAGGATTTAATTCTACATTATTGTCTTCCGATAATGTAGCAGATTCTTTGGCTTCAAATGTATTCCATCCTGGTTTTCTCTCAAATATTTTTTATTAATACTTAACAATGTTCTGTTTTCACAGCACTTTGATGTCAAGGGTACTTTTTTCTATAACTTTGACCTGAGATGGTACAATTAAAATTGGTCCACTGATGCGTGGTTGCGGGCACCCCTGGTCCCAGGCCCCATGCTGGGTGCCGCCTGTAGCTGGTGGACCATCCTTGTTCTGGGACCCAGAACCCCTGGGTAAGTGAGGACAAATAATAGAGTCAGCTCAACATGCGGGCACCCAGGAGGCTCCGACCTCTGGGACAGAGCAGCCCCAAGCCCTTGGCTCACTTGCTTTTATTCACCCAAACATGGTACGAGCAATGAAGGAAACACAGGGCTCATCTGCTCTCAGTATCTTCCAGTGTGTTCTTTGGTCACAGAGCCGCCTCAGCTGTCTGAACTTACCCTAGTACGCACTCACCCGGTCTGTAGCTTCTGACTTTTGTGTTCACAGAGCAGGCCAGTTGGGCCTTAATTCTCTAGTCCCCAGCACTTGATATCATAGCTATAAGAAATCGGTAAGTACTAATGTGAACATGTTAATATAGAATCATATTCTCCAGCTAAGGTCATGTTTGCCTGACGTGCAATATGTCGGGTGAAAACATGTGATATTAAATGCATGAGGGAAAACAGTCTGGTGTGGTCAGGGTTCGGTCTGTGCTGCAGGTTTGGGCATGGAGTGTGCTCTCTGTCTCACTCTCTCCTGATGCACATACATGTGTAGATTTGTACCAGTTCAAACAGATGAAAGCAAGGTACATTATCTTCCTTATGGATTTCATTACACAATGGCTGGGAAGCTTTTATCCTACTGGTTTGCACTAAGCATAATTATTAATCTGTGTTTATGTCAAGGTTTGTTCCTATCATATCTAATATTAAAATTCTATTTATATTATGTGGTTTATTTACTAAACATCAGCATGTTTCCCAGTCTCAGAAATTGTGGATTTTCTTTCTATTGAAAAAAATATGTTTTGCTATTTTACCTAACAAATAGCTAACTCATGAAATTATTTTAGCATGAAAGGAGTAAACAATATGGGACAAAACCAACTTCTGTCTGATTATTGTGCATTTGGCCAAGTTTGGAATATAAAAAAATTCTGTAAAGCTGAAGGCCTGACATTATTGTCATGGCTAAAAGTAATTCTGTGATCATACGTCACTTTAGCCAAACTTTTAGGAAGTTAAGTTGCTTCCTGTAGTGGCCCAAGGGAACAAACAAACCAAAATATTAAACCAGAGAATTGCAGAACCTCATATTAATTAGATATTGTTCAATAGAAAAACAAAACAAATCAAACAGAAAACGCCACTTTTTCTTTAACTATAGTTTCTTTTTTCTTATAGTTTCCTTTCTTGTGTGGATCATACTTTTAACCTACTTGTTTAGTATTATGCCTTTTAAAGAGAGAGTTAAGTACTGGAATCACATGAGGGATCTCATGGTAGCCAAAACATAGATGACATTATCTAAAACTTACCCTAAAAAGTTTGACCTCTGCTTTTAATTACTGGTCCCTTACCATTCATTATTTAAAACACTAGCAAACCTTTACTCTTCTGCAGCATTTTGACTGTTGCTTCCTATACTAGACAGATTTCTGTGGTGAAACTGAGTGAACCAAAACACACAGAAACACACCAGGACCTGAGCAAGGACCATGCACATCAGTAAACTCACTGTAGGACTCTAGGTAGCACTGGGGGACCTGAGTCGGAGTTCCTACGATCTCTCTATTGTGTCTCGTAAATACATATAGATTTACTATTATCTCAAATAGTAATAAAAACTTTTAATAAAAATGAAGTATGTTAGGAAATGTTTAAAAGTTTCAAAGAAGGTAAAACTGGCTTTATTGATTGCTTATTTGCATTTTGAGGTAAGCCCCAATTTGTATCATATCTGATACATATTAGACATTAATAAAGTTATTAAAGAGATTATATGACCAAATGTACTGATTCACTTATTTAAGATTAAAATCCAAGAAAAACACATCCATATCTCTATATTGACACATTTTTGCATAAACTATTACATATATCCTTCTTATTTGTATGAGCTATTGAAATGCTTTTAAGAATTTTCTTTAATGATATATGATTTGTAGACCTACAGATTAAATAAATAAAATATATTTATGCATATAATATTTTCCTAATTTGCACTTAAAAATTTAATCATAAAATATATATCTATAAGATATGAACTATTATAACACGTTTACTAGCATCAAATACTTTGTGATGATGTTTGACATAACAAAGCATTCT
>PVIC010022108.1:8969-28065 GCA_004025085.1 Thryonomys swinderianus
AATGGAAAAAATGAGAGTTAAGTCATGCCATATGTTGGTACAAGTTCTCTGTTGACTCTGAACATGATGTGCATATAAAATGTACCAATAAAATCAATGTTTTAAAAAGGAAAGCCAAAAAGGAAAATCACAATTTGAAATGTGTAGTTGTATTACACAACTTCTATGATAAAAAAAAGAAAAACATGGTCTGGCACACAAAGAGATGTGTGAATCAATAGAACAGAATATAGTAGGTAGAAACAATCCCAAGAAGCTACTGGATCTTTGATATTGCAGCCAAAATACACAATGGGAGAAAGATAGCCTCTTTAATAATCATCCTGTAAAAATTAGATATCAACATGCAAAAAACTAAATTTAGACTCATATAATTTGTCATCTATTAAGCTAAAATGAAAATGGATTAAAGGTTTAAAAACATAAACAAGGGCTGGAGATTTAGCTCAGGGTTCTGGCTCCTGCCTCCCAAACACAAGGTCCTGAGTTCGATCCCAGTAACCACATAGAATGCTGGGCATGGAGACTCACGCCCACCAGCAATCAATACCACATACCACAGTGCTGGGCGTGGTGGCTCACGCCTGTAATCCCAGCACTTGGGAGGCAGAGACAGGAGGATTGCTGAGTTCGCAGCGGCTTGCCTGGGCTAAGTGAGCTCAGGGCCAGACTGAACTACAAAGCGAGACCCTCTCTCATAAATAAATAAATAAAAAACAAACAAACAAACAAACAAACAAACAAATAAATAAATAAATAAAATAAGTAAAACATAAACAAAACCTACTGGAAGAAAAATAAGTAAAAATCTTGTAGACATAATTATAGGCAAAGTCTTTTTGAAGCACAATCACAACAATACAAGAAATAGAACTGAGAGAATCAATAAATGGGCTCATATTAAATTAAAAAGCTTCAGCACAGTGAAGGAAACTATGAACAAAATGAAGAGACAACCTATGGAATGGAAAAAAAAATTTGTCTAGCTATTCCTTTGACAGAAGACTAACATTTAGAATATATAAAATTAGAAAGTGTGCTTGTGTGTGTGTGTATGTGTGTGTGTGAGAGAGAGAGAGGAAGAAGAGGGAGAGAGGGAAAAAGAGGAATGAGGGAAAGCGGAAGAGAGGAAAAAAGGGAAAGGACAGAGGGAGAGAGACAAGAAGAGAGGGAAATTGTTTAATAATGGGCTGCTTTTGGTGGGGGCGGGGTACTGGGAATGAATTCAGGACCTTGCACTTGCCAGGCATGCACTGCACCCTGAGCTACATTCTCAGACCTTAATGAGCATTTAGAAAAACTGTGTTCCACAAATCTAGGCTTTTAATTTTCTAGAACAGTTGTTTTGTGTTGATTACATTAGTACTATTTCGAGATGTTTATCAAGATAATTTGTCTTGATACTACCTCTCCATATATGTATAATGTCTAGATACTAAATTTAAATTTCTTTTATTCCTCAGATGTTTTCAAGAATGTTTTATTGGTTGTTTAAAAAATAAAAAAATATAACAACAATAATAGCTCAATGTGTTTTTAAAATGTTACTCGAAATTGATGGATATATTAAAAGTATTTGCCTGAAGCCTGCACCTTATTGACATTTTACAATGTCATTTATATAAGGGGTGGGGGGTTGTGGGTAGGTAGGGATGTAGGTAAAAATGAGAATTAACTTGTGTCATACATATACTAGTACAAATTCCCCAATGTTGTGTGTGATTGTGAGCTGTATATAAATTGTACCAATAAAGAATTCAATTAAAATAAATAAATAAAAATGTCATTTAAATTTAGTGAAATATACACAAAATAGAGTAGCAAAAACATTCATTCAGCAAAAAGTTATTGTAGGGCCAGAGATTTAGCTCAGTGGTTCTGGTGCCTGCCTCGCAAGTGCAAGGTCCTGAGTTTGATCCCAGTAACCACATACAGTGCTGGGCATGGTGACTCATACCCACCAGCATTCAATACCACATGCCACAGTGCTGGGCATGGCGGCTCACCATGTAATCTCAGCACTCAGGAGGCAGAGACAGGAGGATTGCTGAGTTCAAGGCTTGCCTGGACTACACAGTGAGGTAGGGCCAGCCTGAACTACAAAGTAAGACCCTGTCTCAAACAAACAAACAAAAAGTTATTGTACATGGAACTGGCTTTTAAAATCACACCTAGATATAAATAGTAGATGAGGTGATAAATAAAATGAAAATTATCTACAACTTCTGAGCATCTATCCTGAGTTTCTACAGAAAATCTGCATATTTTATATTGCTTATATAAATGTTTGAGTTACCAAGTCCAAAGAAATCTCTTTTCAAAAATGTATCTCTAAAATGAGTGCTTCAATTCAAATGAAATTTCAATGATTCATTTCCTAATTTCAGAATCAGATATTTTTTAGTTTGCTTGTAACCTGTGCAATTTGCTTTTGGCAGTGCATTTTTCTTATCTTTTTCCATGATATAAGGGAGGAAAAAAATATGTAACAATGAGGTAAATATTCAAGATGCAAATCATTTCAGACACTAACCATAGCTCAGTTCATCAAGGACTTTAAAACTGTCACAAAAATGGTTACTGAAAAGAATTATTATAAATAATTATAAATTAAGTCTCTCTTTCAATTAATATTAAAGAACAAAGTCAATCAAGTAGCCCTGTCAGGGAAAGAAGTGAAAATATCTAATTAGGAAAATTAAGCCTTTAAAGGACTTATTTTAATATGTCTTTATCAGCACTGTAGGCATCTGTAATTGTGCATCCAAAATATCCATTGTTTACTTTGGACAACTGAAAATAAAATCTAATGCTGTCTTTAAGAGGCGTATTACTAGTTATTATGTGCAAGTGAAAGCTGAATGATTTAGAATATGGAGACAGCTCCAGAGATACATCAGAAGAATGAGTATAATCCAGAGATTGGGCTCAATCTACTCTATATCCTACCCAGTGTAACCATGTGTCACTATGAGGGGTATCTCAACATAAGCATAATGATATTTCCATGCTGATGTAGAGAAAACAACAGAAGAAAAATGACAAGAACTAAAGTCTGAAAATGTCCTGATATTAAACAATTTCCACTAAGAAAAAGGTGAAGGGTCTAGATCACATCAAGATACATCATTATGAACAAGTCAAAGGCAAAGACAAAAGAAAACCACAAAGGGACAAGTGACAAACAACTGTCACACACACAAGGGAATCTAGAAAAGATCACAAGCAACTTCTCAGAAAAAAATAGAGGCTTTAGGTAAACCTTTATGTCACAGATGAAGCCAAAATAATCCATTTCTAGATGAAGAAATACTGAGAAAATATGTTGGCAATCACACCTTACAAGGGACATTAAAGGAAACTGTTCATGCTGAAAGCACGTAAATTTAGATGGAAATTCAAACTGTATTAAAAAATATTCAGAAAAGTAATTAAAATCACAATTGTAAGAGGAAAGTTTAGAAAATCACAACTGACAAGATTTTTTAAGCCATATATCTAAAACAAAAATTTGTAACAACTCAATAAATAAAACATTATCTAGTTAAATAATGGACAAAGGATTTACAACACAGTTCTAAAAACATACTCAGATGATTAGTAAGCTCTTGAGAAGACATTGAGCCTCATGTGCCATCAAGAATGAAAAATGCACCACTGCAAAATGGCCATAAGGAAAATAGATGATAATTTATTAGCAAGGATAATGAGAAATCAAAACTTCCTATAATACCAATAGGAATGCAAAGCAGTACAGGTATGAAAAACAGTCTGTTATTTAAAATGTTCCATGTTGATTTACTATATGACCCAGCTATATCACTTTTGGAAGATGGCCAAAAGAGGAGATATACACATGCAAACTACTTATACATACATATTCATAAATATATATACATATGGTGTGTATGTCATATGTATATTATATGTGACATACATATATACATGTGATATACATACATGTGATATGTATGTCATATATATGATAAATGTTATACATACATATACATATATATACAAGCAAACCAAATATTCCTTCTAATTAACAGATAAATAAAGGTAATATATCCATACAATGGGATTCTATTCAAGAGTAAAAATGGGGAACATACATAATGCCTAAAGCCTAGGGAGAGGCGAACTGAAGAGAATACCTATGGTATGTAGGGTTTGTTTGGAGCACATAAAGTTTTCAAAAATTATCAATGAACAACTTTGTCAAAAAGTCATTTAGATTGTGATGGGTAAATCTTGATAACAATCCAAATGTCCATCAACTGAAGAATGGACAAAGAAGATGTGGTTTTCCTATAAAACAGATTATTACTCTGCCAGAAAGAATAAGTTTGAGTTATTTATATTCAAATGGATGTGCCTTTAGGACATACTCATAAGTGAAATAAATAGGTCACAGATCCGTAAATATCATATCTTTTCTCTGGTATGGGAAACTGAAGATGTAAATGAGCTCTAGAATATATGGCAGATATTGTGAAATAGAAAATATTCAAATGAAAATGTGGTGTAAGGGTTAAGTAACAAGGGGAAGAAAAAATATGATGGTGATAAAAAAAGGGAAACAAAGCTTATGTATATAGGAGCGGGGGGATTGTAGGGTGGGTGGGGGAATGGAAAAAATGGGAATTAAATTGTATCATATGCTGGTACAAATGCTCAATATCATGTGTGAATATGATGTGTATATATAATGTACCAATAAAGGTTCAAATTAAAAAAAAACATTTAACTTTTACAATGTACAAATGCTATCATAAATGTAATATATTCCAAGGAAGATTTATTTTATTTTATTAGAATTTAAATGAATAGTTGGCTGGATCTGGTGGTGCATGTCTATAATCCCAGCACCAGGAAGGTTGAGATGCTATTGACACAGGTTTGAGGCAAGCCTCAGCTACATAGAAAGTTAAATGGTAATGTGATGTAAGATCTTGTGCTAAAAAGAAAAGAAAAAAGGACAACCAAACACTTCATCAAATATATATGCACACATTTATATCTATATCTATTTGTATGTACATAACATAATGTACATATATGTATGTATATAATGTACATATAGATATAGATGTGCATATATGTTGTATTTTCCTTACAGTAAGTACTGTTTTGAGTATATAAATTAAAACGTTAGTTAATATAATATGTTGTTTTCACAACTCATTTATCTCTACAAAAGAAAAGAGAAATGAATTGCAAATATTGGCCTTGCTCATTTAGCCTTCCCTAGCTGACATGTAGAAGAGCTGTTTTCAAACCACTGCCAGACTGCAGGCCCTGAGTCACATTGCTTACATTCTTACTGCTACAAGTGTGGCCTACAGCATGAGTTATTAAATCTGAGTGTGCACTAGGACCACACAAAGGACCTACTATACCATAGTTTCAGCCCTCTCTACTCAGATTGTAGTGTTCTATTTATCTGGAGTGGAGTTGGAATTTACATTTCCACATTCTCAAGTGTGTCACTTAAAATAGAATAATGGTAAATAAACCACTAAAACTAACTCATAAAATATGTTATTTGTAAAATTGATAACTTCAATGAAGTTTTTCAAAAGATAAGAAATATGAAGGAACAGGAAATATGTAAAACACTTAAGTATAGATACTGTGTATTTTCATAAAAAAATTAAAAACAAGAAGAAAATTCACCTATCTCAAATAGCATATCACATATACAATAGCTAATTCTTAAACAGTTTTCTACCACAGATTCTATTAGGCACTATTCTCATTTAATCATCACAGGAACAATATGGAGTATGTCCCATTATTACTATTATTTTACAGACATAACTATAGAACACAGGTCACTTCAGGCAACAAGTGAGTTGGGATTTGATACTGTGCACCTGCATCAGAGTATGAAGCCTTGCCAGCCTCTTCCTTATGGAAAGACTCCTGGGGGTAACTGATAGTGACTGAAGACTATTGGTGCAAATGTGTTTTTAAGTTTTAATGTATTTGTAGTCACCAGATGACTGATGTTAAAATGAATGTGTGATAAGAAAGTCATTTGTATGCACTGATAATGTAGGATACAATGGTGAAATCTTTGGGGGTTATAATTGGGAAATATGTATCAAAATGTTCCTACTGTATGACACAAAATATAAAGATATAGGCATTTCTGGTAAGGAAACATTTAAATTAGTTCACCAAAATATTCACGCACAAAACTACACATTAGAAAATTGCAATTAAAAATACATCATGGAAAAGAAAGTGTATGGCAAAAAATGACTAAGCTGGGCTGGAGACAGCTCAGTGGTTCCGGTGCCTGCCTTGCAAGCACAAGGTCCTGAGTTCGATCCCAGTAACCGCATACAGTGCTGGGCATGGTGACTCACGCTTACCAGCAATCAATACCACATACCACAGTGCCAGGCATGGTGGCTCATGCCTGTAATCCCAGCACTCGGGAGGCAGAGACAGGAGGATGGCCAAGTTCGAGGCTTGCCTGGGCTACATAGTGAGCTGAGGGCCAGCCTGAACTACAAAGCGAGACCCTGTCTCAAAAAAAAAAAAAAAAAAAAGACTAAGCTTACAAAAGAGGAACTAAAATGAATATGTGCATGTTCCTGTAAATGTATCAGTATAAAAGAGCAGTCATCTAATTTTAAGTCAAAAAAGTCACAGAGAATTATGAACAGTGAAATAATATAACAAAAATACAATAAGAGATGTAACTAAGAAAATAAAACTTGATAATTTAAATTACTCAATACCCCTTAAGTACAAGAATCATAGAGGTAATCATAATGGAAAGAGAAAAGCACACAATCTGAAAAGTTAATTACTTTTATTGAAATGAACCCTCATATAATGATTTGAAAAGTATATATAAGACATATTAGATTTTATTCAAAAATGAAACATATATTTATTATTTTTGTGAAATTCACCCAAATTCAAAGGAAAAAGTCAAAATATAGAGAAAAAATGAAACATAACAAATAAGGATGAAACAGATATAAGACAAAATAGAATTTTAGGTAAACAATATAGGACAACAAAAACTCAAAACCCACTAAAATAGTAAGAGTTACTAATAATCGTTTAACAATGTGTAGCATTAATATCAATTGTAACTGAAATCTAGTTAACTAAAAGTAGAAATTTGGAGTACTATAATTGTCAGTGATATTCTACAGTCCAATGACCAAAGCTCCCCATGGATAGATTTAAGAAATAGAAAAGATCGCTCAGTATGTCTCTGTCTGCAGTAATACAAGTTGTTATGGCAGGACCAAATCTTCCGTTGTCTTCTGGTGGTATGAGAGACGTTATATCCCTCTTCAAACTTCGCAGGTGGAACTCTTAGTCCTGTTGTGTTAGCTTTTCATTACTGTAAAGGTACTTTAATAATAATAAAATAAATACTTCAAAATAGGAGAAAGGTTTTTTTGGGGGGTTGTGGCTTTTGAAGTCATGTTGCTCCATTGTTCATAGGCCAGAAGAATGGCACAGACATTATGATGAAGGGCATGAAAGAGGAAAGCAGCCCATTTCATGGTAAAAGAAATGAAAGGGAAAGTGAAAGAGCCAGGAAAGAAAGGGCTGGGGAATAATATGTCTTCAATACCATGTTCCCAGTGACACACTTCTTCCAAACATATGCCAACATCTACTAGCTTATGCAGCTTTGAACTCATTAGTAGATTCATTTTTCAGTATGGAGAGTGACCTCATGGATCATGGAGCTAAAAACCAATTATAATGTATGTACAAAATGTGTGTGTTGTAGGCACAGGACAAAACGTCAGAATTGGCAAAGAAACAGTCTTCTACAAATAGGTAAAATTGTCTAATTAGAAGACTAATTTTCTTCAATCTTTCAAAATTCAAAATACACACACACACACACACACACACACACACACACACACACACACACCAGTGTTCCTATCCCACCCAGCAGCATTTTTCAAACACAGAAAATGAGACAAGTTGCTATGGTGATATGCTTATCTCCATGGCAATTGATCATTTCATTTATGCACATATCCATTGCCTTGTAATAGATAAATTATGGGCTCTGAACTCCAAGATTTGAATCTTCAAAGAACAATCAAACATTCACAAAAAGAAATTTCTATGCCAGAGTGAATTTAAGTATTCCTAATAATAAAGAATAAGCAAAGAAAAAGTTTAGAACATAGCAAAGCTGGAATTATGAAAATGAACGTCCTCTTGGAAAAATGAAAGCTTCCAAATAGCTGTAAAAGTTCAAAATGACAGCTCTTTCACGATATACATGGTGCAATTTAGTGTATATATATATATATATATATATATATATATATATATATATATGTATGTATGTATAGATGAAATGATCCTTAACATAAAATAAGGTGCAAGATTCTCTTTCCCAGAAATACATCAGTCTAAATTTTGTCTAGCAGCTGGAAGGAAACTAATTCAAGTCAGAAAGTTACAACATCCACTAGAAATATGAGTAAACTGAAATTCCTAACCTATAGAATGAGAGCAAAGTTAATGACTTCACTTTCCACTGTGATTGGAAAACAACATCTGCTAGGTGTTGTGATGTAGCTCTATAATCCTAGCACATGGGAACCTGAGGCAAGAGGCTCATGAGAATAAGGCCAGCCTCAGGTACATAGATAAATGCTGTCTCAACACAAAAGATTCATAAAAGATTCACTTGGAGAACATCTCTTGAAATGGAGTGGAACAGTCTGTAGATACCTACTGAGTCCATTTGTTCACAGGTTTGCTTCAGTTCTGTTATTTTTTATCTAGTTAATCTATCTGTGACAGTGCAGTAGCAGGTCTCTAATTACAAGCATATCAATTTTATTTAATTTTATACCATTAATATTCATATTATTTGGTTTGGTGTGCTAGTATTTGGGGCATATATGTTCATGATTGTTATCTCTTCCTCTAGGCCATCTATTAGCTCATAGAACATGTTTGCATAAAAACAAAGAGATGAAATTATCCCATGTATATTATCAGATTATAGTGCAATAAAGTTAGGGAAAAAAATGAAAACCATAAAAACAGCAAGAACTCATTGAAATTAAATAACAATTTTCTAAACAACCAACAGGTCACACACACACAAAAATAGTTCCTACAATTTAAGGATAATACCAAAATGACCTATGTGAATTTACAGAAAATGAAAGCAGTTCTATGAGTGAAATTTTTAGGAGTGAAATTCCAAATGAGAAAAACGGAGTAAGCTCAAATAAGTAAGTTAAAATTGAATCTCAAATTTCTAGAAAAAGAACAAGCCCAAAACTCATATGAGGGAAGAAAATAATGCAATTAAGATTACAAAAATAATGCAATGATTTAATGAATCAAAGAATTGGTTCATTAAAAGATGAACAAAACTGACAAACTTCTAGCTAATCTTACCCAAAGAGAGGAAAGTCATAAATATATGCAGTTAAGAATTTAAAATCAAAGTAGATGACAGGCCTAAATATTAAAACAGAGATTATAAACCTGCTGCAAAACAAGTTAGGTAAAACTCTTGGAGACATTGGCTTAAGAAAAGACTTTATGAATAAAAGGTCTATAGCACTAGAACTATCACAAGAAGTCAATAAATGTTATCTCTTTCTATTAAAAAAGCTTCTGCACAGCAAAAGAAACCATCACCAGAGCAAAAAGACAACGAACAACATAGGAAAAAAATCTTACCAGTAATTCCTCAAAAGGCTACTATCTAGAATACATAACGAGTTTTAAAAAATCAGTCCCCCCAAAAAAATTTAAAGACCGAATTCAAAAATGGGCTTTTGAAATGAACAGACACTTCTCAGAGGAAGAAGTAAAAGCAGCTAAGTATATGAAGAAATGTTCAATATCACTGGCCATTCGAAAGATGCAGATGAAAACAACTATGAGATTTTATCTCACTCCACAAAGAATGGCTGCTATTGTGAAATTAGACAGCAACAAATGCTTTTGTCTTTTGTAAGAAAAAGGAACCCTTCACTGTTGGTGGGAATGTAGACTAGTTTAACCATTATGGAGATCAGTGTGGAGATTTCCCAAAAAACTAGGATTAGAGGTTCCACTTGACCCTGCTATTCTCCTGCTGCGGATATACACAAAAGAATTACAAGATTCCTATCACAGCAACATATGTGCACCCATGTTCAAAGCAGCTCAGTTTGTGATAGCTAAATCTTGGAAACAACTCAAATGCCCACCAACTTTAGACTGGATAAAGGTGTTCTTTTTCTTTAAAAAAAAAAAAAAATGAAGTATTACTTTGCCATAAAGGATGATGAGATTGAATCATTTATATGCAAATGGTGTACCTTCAGGACATACAAGTGAAATAAATAGGTCACAAATGTGCAAATATCATGAATTTTCTCTGGTAGGAGAAATGGCAATCATGAATGTGTTCTAGAATGCATGATTGATTTTGTAATAGAAAATATTCAAAAGGTAATGGTATTTAGGGGTAAATAATGAAGAAATTTAAAAAATGAGGGTAAAAAGGACACAATGCTTGTATATATAGAGGCAGGGGGATGTAGGGTGGGTAGGGGAGGGGGAAAATGAGAATTAAGTTGTGTAATATACTGGTACAAAATCTCAATTGGGAGTGTAATTGTGATATGTATATATAATGTACCAATAAAATGTACCAATAATTTTTTAAAAGGCTAAGTGGATACAAAATGGGAAATAAGAGGACTAATTAAAAGAAATCCAAAAAGTGAAATGGGAACAGATTTTTCAGAAATCTTAATATCATCAATACCTACACTTAAGGAACCTTTATTCAAATAAGATAGAAAGTACAGAAATGGAGAGATGATTATTTAAATCTGAATTACCAAAACTGAGTTAAGAAGATCTAAAACTTTTAAATGACCTAATATCAGTCAGTAGATTTAAACATGTAATTAAAAACCTACCAACAAAGCAAAGATCAGATTCCTATGCATTCACAGAAGAATTTGACAAAAAATTTAGAGAACTTCATGCCACTATTCCCCAACCTCTTAAAGAAATTGAAAGTGAGATTATGTTCCCAAACTTATTCCTTGAAACAGGCATTATACTGATACTTAAACCAGAGAAGGATTCAACCATAAAAGAGAGCCACAGGCCAATTTCTCTAAAGAGGATAGGTGCAAAAATCCTCAATAATATCTGACAATGAAAAAAATCATCATACAGATTATACAATATCACCAAATTGTATTCATCTCAGGGGTACAGAGATAGTTCAACATGTGCAAATCAATAAATGTACTACACCATTTTAACAGGGCCAAGGACAAAAATCAAGAGATCAAGGAAAATATCAGACAATAGAAAAAAAAATCCTTTCCTCTTAAGATCTGGAAGAACCAATCTAGCAAAAATGGCCATATTTCCAAGACTTTTATTCAGATTTAATGTAAGCTTAATCAAAATATCAATAGCCTACTTCACCGAATGGGAAAAAATTGAACCAAAATCCATTACAACCAGAAGAGACCTAGAATAACAAAAGCAATTTGGAGGAACAAAGGCAAAGAAGAGAGCACAGCAAGCCCTGACTTAAAAATATACTATAAAGCAACAATGAAAAAAACAGCATGGTACTAGCCAAATAAATGCATGCATACATACATACATACACACATACATACATACATACAATCAAAGTAGAGGAGCAGTGGAACAGATTAGAAGATGCAGTAATTTCAAACACATTCAACTACCTTATCTTTGACAAAGGCATCAAATACCTTCACTATAAAAAAGACAGCTTCTTTAATAAATGACGCTGGAAAAACTGGCTTACCAGAGGCAAAAGATTAAAATAAACTCATATCTCTCACTATCTACTAAATCAAAATCAAAATGATTCAAAGATCTAAATATTCAAACTGAAAACTAAATCTGCTGGAAAATGGAATAAGTAGAACTTTTGAAGATATAGATATAGTCAAAGACCTTATAAATAAAATCCAATCACACAAGAAATATCACGAATAATCAACAAGTGGGATCATGTCTTATTAGAAAGATTTTCACAGGAAAATAAATCATAAGAAAATAAAATAAAACAGTGGTAAACATTATCATTGCATTCTGGTTTAATTTTGCACTGAAATAAGGCATCAGTTTTTCAAGAAGATGTCAACAACTTAACATGCTAAATTTAAAAGTGGCAGCGGTTCCAACATAGTCATTGACAAGGATTTCAAATTCTTAAAAGATGACACAACTTTAACAAATGGACAAAATATGTTTTGGAATTTTATTTTTTTGAAATTACAAGCATAAAATATCTACAAACCCAAGTAGTTCACTGATGTAAAATTTGCACTTTCATTTAACTTGATACATGTATAAACAATCACATATTCAAAAAGTAGACTTGAAAATCAGATTAATATAGTTAATTTTCAATATGCTTCATTAAAATTGAATATTATTTGTAAATACATTAAGTAGCAAAAACAAAAAGTGAAAAAATGTATATGCTCAAATGAGATTAGAACATCAATATTCAGATGAACATTAAACTGGAGAAACCTTATATCTATACTATTCTTTCTTAGTTGCTTTTTAGATTCTATTCTCATTTATTGATCTGCTATTCATACTTCTGGCATTATTCAATATTATTTTACATTTTAAGTGTATATAACTGGATGATAACTTGAAAAACAATTTGACTGTACTTTACCTCACCTATTCTTTGAATATTAACTTTTCCATACTGACTTTAAGAAGAATTTTAAATAGGAATTTAGTGAATATTTTCTCTTCAATTAAAAAAGCAAACCTTTTTTAAAATATATAGATGATTATCAGGTGTGGTGCGGCACACTTTTAATATAGAACTCTGGATTCAGAGGCTGGAGGATTGCCCTAAGTTCAAGGCCAGCCTGGGTAACAGAGAGAATTCAGGGCCAGCCTGAATTACAAAGTGAGACTGTGTCTCAAAACAAACAAACAAATAAACAGCTAAACAGATTGGTCATGTTATATTTTCATACCTGGCTCTAACTTCAATATATATATTAAAAAAAAACATACACAGGTAAAAAAAAATCAGGCATGATGATCCATGTAGGCTGTGGTAGGGGGATTGAAAGTCTGAAGTCACCCTGGGCAATTTAGAAATAGTATTTCCAAATAAAAACTGAAAAGTGCTAGGATGCAGCTCATTAGTGGATTGTTTATCTAGAGGACCTGGTTGCAATGCAACACTCCCCAAAAATTTTCCAGCAAACATAAATGATTAAATTACTCAAATATTATGTACATCTGGTGGATATTTATTCTCAGTCCTTATAGTCACTCAGAGTACTTGATGTTAATGAGTACTGAGAAACAAATATGTGTCACATTGTTTGATGAAACATGTAATGAAGAGTATATATTGATGTGTTTGGAAGCCAGTACTCATGTTTTCCCTTTTTTCCATCTCTTGCAGATAACTTTTATGAGTTTTGCCCAAGCAACAATATGTATGCAACAATGCTGCACACCATACATCAAATTACCCATTAAATAAATCCATCTTCACTTAAAAATAATCTGTTAATTAAGTGAAAATAAATACTCCCCCAAAGAACACCAACATGAGATCCAGAATCCAATGTGTCAGTAAGGACAAAGGATGTCATAAAATCACAGAAACTTCAACTGACTACAGATATGATGCAGAATATATTGACACCCTGACACTGTTCATCTTTTGATGAGTCAGTCAAATCAGTTCATAGTTGATACCAAGAAAGTGATTTGTGGGGAGACATTATGGCATGTTTTAAGGAGAACAAAGTAAGTTGGCCATGAACCTATGAAGGATGATACAATTTCATTTCTATGATCATGACATATTTCTTTATTATTCCAAAATATAATGAACACATAGTATAAATTACACAATCATATAGAAATCTTTAATTACCTAAATATTACATGTTAAGGGGAAAAGCTTAATTTTTCACCTTATCCTATCTATATCCCAAACTAATAATTCAAGATTCTACAGAAATATCTGGAAGGTGTATATTCAGGAAAGAGAAGAGAAATAGAAAATAGCCTTATTTAGCAAAGAAGCAATTATAACCAGCTAAATATAGGAAATTCTGAATGTTTTTCAGCTAAATTTATTTTTAAAATTTATAGATTGGAATTCCCTTAACACTTATATTAGAACACTGAATTTTAGATTTCTACATCTTAATGAGCTAATGATTCCTCAAAATAACTTAGTTTTTATTCTTTATAAAAATTTCCTTATATTTAATTTTCCTTTTATTTGGTTTTCAAATTCATTTATATTCTACAAACACTTGTTCCTGGGTAGGGAGAACCAACATTGTCAAAATGGCTATACTCCCACAACTACTATACAGATTCAATTCAATTCCAATTGAAATTCCAAAGGCATACTTCACAGAGCTAGAGAAAATAATACAAAAATTCATCTGGAACCACAAGAGACCTAGAATAGCAAAAGCAATACTCAGCAACCACGACATGGCAGAGATTGCAATCCCGAATTTAAAACTGTACTATAAAGCCACTGTGATAAAAACTGCATGGTACTGGCAAAGTAACAGACCCGAGGACCAGTGGAATAGACTAGAAGAGCCAGAAACAACCTGTATACACTAAGCCATCTTATCTTTGACAAAGGAGCCAAACATCCCCAAAGGAGGAAAGACAGCCTCTTTAACAAATGGTGCTGGAAAAACTGGGCTTTAACCTGCCAAAAACTAAAGCTAGACCTATCTTTCTCACCATGCACAAAACTAAATTCACAATGGATATAAGACATAAACATTAAAACAGAAACAATAAGCCTGCTGGTAAACAGGTTAGGTAAAACTCTTGGAGACATCGGCTTAGGCAGAGACTTTATGAATAAAAACTCTATAGCACAAGAACTAGCAGAAATAATCAACAAATGGGATCTCATCCTACTGAAAAGCTTCTGCACAGCAAAAGAAATCGCTTGCACTGCTAAAAGACAACCAACAACATGGGAAAAATCTTTACTAGCTGTTTATTAGACAAAGGGCTATTATCTACAATATATAAAGAACTTAAACAGATCAGCCTCCACAAGTTCAAAGACCCAATTCAAAAATGGGCATCTGAAATAAACAGACACTTCTCAAAGGGAGAAGTCAAAGCAGCCAAGCACATGAAGAAATGTTCAACGTTACTGGTCTTTGGAGAGATGCAAATGAAAACAACACTGAGATTTCCACAAAGAATGGCCACTATTACAAAACCAACCAACAATAAATGCTGGCATGGCTGTGAGGAGAAAGGAACCCTTCTCCATCACTGGTGGGATTGCAGACTTGTGCAATCATTGTGGAGGTCCGTGTGGAGATTTCTCAGAAAACTAGGACTAGGGGTCCCATTTGACCCTGCTATCCCCCTGCTAGGAATATACCCAAAAGAATTTTAAAAACCACATTGGAAAGACAGATGTACACCCTTGTTCATAGCAGCTCAGTTCGTGATAGCTCAATCTTGGAAACAACCCAAATGCCCATCAACTGGAGAGTGGATAAAGATGTGGGATTTTTTTATATAAAATGGAGTATTATTCTACCACAAAGAATGACAAGATTGATTCATTTATGTGCAAATGGAGACACCTGGAGGATACATTAATAAGTGAAATCAGTAGATCACAGATAGGAAAATACCGGATCTTCTCTTTGATATGAGCAACTGAAGATGCAAATGAGCTCTAGAAAGTATGACAGTTTTTGTAGAATAGAAAATTTCCATAGGGAATTTGGTGTGGGAATGTAATGAGGGGAAGGAATAAATATGATTCAAAAAGAAAATAAAAGAGCATGTACATAGGGGGTAGGGAGGTGTGGGTGAGTGGGGATATGGGTAAAAATGAGAATTAACTTGTGTCATATACTGGTACAGATTCCCCAATGTTATATGTTATTGTGAGGTGTATATAAATTGTACCAATAAAAAATTTAAAAAATCCTATAAACATCCAACCATTCCACTGGTCAAACCTAAGCTTCCTGGAAATGACACACACCCATCATTTAAACATCTGTAAGAAAGGAGAAAAAAAGAAAAGATGGGACATCCTCTCATTGAGGCACAAATAGGGAAATAGCAATCATAACACAGAGTTGTGTTTGAAACAAAAGCCTCATACACTTAACAGAGAAAATCAAAGGGAATAAAAGCAGACACAAACTTTGGGAAATGTTGTCATAAATTCTACTTACTAGAGTCGAGTGCAAGGACAGAATTAAGAATTTTTGAGGCTGATCATGTGTTTACTTCTTTGAGCATTTAAATTCTTTAATTTTTCTCAGCATTATTGTAGCCACAGACCATTAATTTTGATTAGTTGTGCTTTTACTACCATTATACCCCAGTAGCCTGTATTCTATGCTTTATTTTTTACCTTTTACTCAACAGTTCAAAAAATGCTTTTTCTGTCTTTCTCCCAGTTCTTCTGTGCCTTGTTTTGTAATTCAGAGAAAGTGAAATGTGTCACTTCAATTTTATATAAATTAATTTTTCATTTGTGTAAATCAGAGCATTGAGGAGAAAATGTCTATGCAATATATTTGTACAGATTTTACACAGGGAATATTTCTCATATATGTTAGTAAATTATGTAAACAGATGAGTAGGATGTGGTAATGCAGGACACCGGATCTGGGTATAAAGATAGATATCTCTGAGGAAAAAATAATTTGGCACCTGTATATATGAGAATAGAAAGGATGACTCAAAGGAGGGAAAGGAAATAGGAAAAAAAACAGGAATCATGGTATGTTATGTCAAAGCACAAATATCAACTCAATAAAGAAAAAAGAAGGAGGCAGAGAACAAAAGTAGTGAAGGAAATAAAGTGAAGAACAGCTTTTGTTTAATACTTGCTTATAGGGCCTGGAGATTTAGCTCAGTGGTTCCAGCACCAGCTGGAGTTTAGAATGTGTGGGAGAGAGAATAACCAGAGATGAGACTTGAAAGAACATGAAATGCAATAATCACAATAGTCTTGGATTCCATGAGAAGAATTTCTGATGTTGTCCTAGAAACAATAGATTGTGACAAACCATAATATTGGCCTAATATTTATAGAGACATAGCTGGTTTGGGATGAAAAATAGACTGAAGAGGAAAAACAATGCATAGGAAATCTACATCCTGAGGTTTCCTTCAGTTATTCGAAAATTAATGTTAGTCTCATGAGTAGCACATTGAGGAAATACAAGATTTCAGATTTGAAAAAAATTTAGAAAGATAATGGCATTTGTTTACTTTTCCTATTATAAATTCAGCAAGAACCATGAGCCATTGAAAAACTCCATACTTCTCAAAGTCATTTCATGATATCCTAAGAATATGACCACCATGGTCTTGTTTATCCCCTGAGGCTTTTTCTTCACAAATGATCATCTTCATATTCCATTACAACAAAACACTTCAGCAATTACAACCTTCCAGAAAAAAATTCCATTACTAAATTGTTCCCACTTTGCATTGGGAAATACCTCCAAAAGCATCTTTTTAAATATAATGGGAAGTAGTTTTGCCAGAAAACATGGGACATATTTACTTCTATACAGAGACATTACCTTTATATAGCCTTAATAAAAAGATGACTACCATAAAATGTCTTCATTTCTATTCTAATTCCACTTAAATTTGTGTAACACTACTGAAATACATTTTTTTTTTTAAGACAGGATCTTGCTTTGTAGTTCAGGCAGGCCCTGAGCTCACTATTTAGTCCAGCAAGCCGTGAACTCAGCAATCCTGTCTCTGCCTCCTGAATGCTGGGATTACAGGCATGAGCCACCATGCCCGGCACTGTGGTATGCAGTACTGATTGCTGGTGGGCGTGAGTCACCATGCCCAGCATTGTATATGGTTACCAGGATGGAACTCAGGACCTTGCGCTTGCGAGGCAGGCACCAGAACCACTGCGCTAAATTTCCGGCCCCTGAAATAAAATTTTTATGCTAACCACCTAGATTTAATGTTTATCTAGCTGTATATACATGTCAATATTTTAACAGTTTCTCAATATACAATGACTTGCTAGAGCAGCTCATAGAAATCATTGAAATTGCTGTAGTTGGCTGGGGATTTAGCTCAAGTGGTACCACACCAACCTTGGATGCACAAGTGCCTGAGTTCAATCCCCAGTACCACCAAAAAAAAAAAAAAAATTGCTGTAGTTAACTATAGCTTTAACATACAAAAAGCATACAAAATATCAGAAAGTTCCAAAATAGAGAGCTCCTTTGTCATCTCCCTGTGGAACTGAGGCATGCTAACTTGTCCACACATCAGTATTTTCCCTCTGGATGAATGTGCTCATGCATTGGGAAGCACTACTGAGTTTTACCATCTGGAGTTTTTAATAAGGTCTGCCTGTGTAGACGTCTGAGTAAAACACAAACCACATGATTGAATGCCGTCTTCAATCCTTTCATTCTCTAGGATGAATGAAAGGTGAGGGAAAACTCAACTATCTACTTCTCTACCATGTCTTTCAAACTGAAACCTTCTAGAAGACTACCATCTATTATATCACTGTAATAAATTCATTTTCCACCTCAATTTTCAGGGTATATTATGCCAGGAATTTAGATGTTTCAGCAACTGCCTGTCAAGTGCTAGGTCCTGAGTTTGAAGCTCTGGTACCAAAAATATATAATATAATATAATATAATATAATATAATATAATATAATATAATATAATATAATATAATATAATATATAATAATGTAAATGTAACATAAATGTAATATATATACATATATATGAATATAAAGTTTTTTTAATTGAATTCTTTATTGGTACAATTTATATACATCTCAAAATCACATATAACATTAGGAAATTTGTACCAGTATATGCCACAAGTTAATTCTCATTTTTACCCATATCCCTACCCACTCCTCCCTCCTCCCCCCTTTATACATGCTCTTTTATTTTCTTTCTGTATCATATTTATTCCTTCCCCTCATCACATTCCCACACCAAGTTTCCTATAGAAATATTCCACTCTATAAAAGCTGTCCTACTTTCTAGAAC